>SSNR01000317.1:340842-407610 GCA_006937965.1 Callopanchax toddi | reverse complement strand
TGACTGTGTGTGAATGTTGGTGGTGGTCAGAAGGGCCAATGGCGCAGAATGGCAGCTTCGCTTCTGTCAGTCTGCCCCAGGTCAGCTGTGGCTACAGACGTCTGTCGTAGTTTACCACCACCGGTGAGAATGACTGTGTGAATGAATAATGCAACTCTGTAAAGCGTCTTTGAGTGACCTAAAAAGCGCTATATAAAACTGATGCATTATTATTATTATTTTTGGGCCCACCCATTTTTTATTAGGCTTGGCCAAAAATCTATTTCTGGCTACACTACTGGTCACGGGGGCAGCCGGTCCTCTCCCCAGCCACCTCTACCAGCTCCTCCCGCAGGATCCCAAGGCGCTCCAGGGCCAAACCAGAGATATATTTTCTCCAGCGTGTCCTGGGTCGACCCGGGGGCCTCCTGCCAGCAGGATATGCCTGAAACACCTCCCTGGGGAGGCGTCCAGGAGGCATCCTAACAAGATATATGAACCACCTCAACTGGCTCCTCTCTACATGGAGGAGCAGCGGTTCTACTCCGAGTCTCTCCCAAATGTCCAAGTTCCTCACCCCATCCCTAAGGCTGATCCTGACCCTCTACGGAGAAAACTCATTTCGGCCGCTTGTATCCGCGATCTCGTTCTTTCTGTCATTACCCAAAGCTCATGACCATAGGTGAGGATTGGGAGGTAGATCGACCGGTAAACTGAGAGCCTTGCTTTCCGGCTCAGCTCCTTCTTCACCACAACAGACCGGTTCAGCGTCCGCATCACTGCAGACGCTGCCCCAATCCGCCTGTCGATCTCCCGCTCCCTCCTTCCCTCACTGGTGAACAAGACCCCGAGATACTTGAACTCCTCCACTTGAGGCGTTTTTGTTGCAGTTTGTTGCGTTTTTGTTGCAGGACGCAAAGTTTACAACTTTGCGTCCTGCAACAAAAACTACCGTAGAAATACTGGAGGAAGCTCGTTTAAAATACATCAACACGGTGGATTTAAAAGGTGTCGGAGGAGTGAGGTGAGTTTTCATGTCTCTCGAAATCAACACACTCGGAGCAACAGTCAGACGCATCTACACTCATTCATCTGTATGAGCCAGACCGTCAGAAAGTTGAACAAATAAACTGTAAAATAATGAAAGTCCTCTAGATGAGAAGCTGCTGGGTTCAGCCCTCTAGGACCTGATATGGCTGATCAATAAATTAACCTAATATTAGTAATAATAATAATCTTGCAACACACAAAGTTGTGAGATTAATATAATTATTTTTGCTTTTTCTGAACTATTTAATCTGCTTAGAGTTTTAATGTTTTAAATCTGTTTTATTGTTACTGACAGCAGCCAGATTGAAGTTTCAGATGACAGAACGCTGCAGCATGTTGGAGTAGATTCTCTGTCATCCTGGACATGATCATGTTCAGTTTGAATTGAAAACAGCTGGAATTTTCCAGGTATTTTGAAGACTCATTGTCTCCCATTAAAGAGCCTCCTTCAGTTTTAAACCTTGGGATGAGAGTAGGAGGTCTAGAAGTCGTGGTCAGAAACAAACCTGAGGTAACTTAACCTAGGGTTAGAGCAGCACTAAGGGAGTGTTCTGGTTTGTGTTTGGCCTGTTAGGCCTTGTGTTTCCCTTTGTGCAACTGAAACAAAAAGAAACAAGTTGGTATTATACAGTCATTTTTTTCTTGATATCGTATCGTGACTCTGACATATCGAGGTGCATCGTATCGTGAGTTTACTGTAAGTGTATCGTCCCATCCCTACTGCCGGCTATGAGAACCAAACTCACACTCCTCTGGTACAGGGACTGATTGGCCCTTAACAAAAGACCATCCACCCCATACTCCTGGAGCGTACACCCTATGTGTGTGTGTGTGTGTGTGTGTGTGTGTGTGTGTGTGTGTGTGTGTGTGTGTGTGTGTGTGTGTGTGTGTGTGTGTGTGTGTGTGTGTGTGTGTGTGTGTGTGTGTGAGAGAGAGAGAGTGCGTGCGTGCGTGTGTGCAGTTTGGTGGTGAGAAGGTGTTTTTGAAGAGATTCATAGTGCATTTTCTCTCAACAAGTTGCTACAATGTCCTGCACCATATGACTCACACACTTACTGCACACAGTGTGTGCATGCATGCGTGCATGCGTGTGTGTGTGTGTGTGTGTGTGTGTGTGTGTGTGTCCCAAATGGTTTTACAATATAAATAAACATAAATTATTCTGAGTTTACAGAATAACTTTCTAGAACAAAACAAAAACTTAAGATGTTCATTTTAATAAAAACATCTGTTAATTACTAATATAAACCTGTAAATATGTTATCCGGCGGGTGGTAAGACTTTTGCAAACTATTTCAAATTTCATTATAATAAAATATAATTAATTTAACATGCTGCATTTCTACGGGAAACCAAACACTTCAAAATCAAAGAACTAGAGTTGCATATACCTTCATAATCTACAGGGAAACAACATTATCCTGTACATTAAATCAATGCAGCAGAATGAGTCACAGCCTTAATGATGAATTTATGTTTAACCTCCTGTTTTACCAAGAAAATGTGTTCTTTATGATTATTAGAAAAATAAACAAAAGTAGAGAATCAATAAACATCACAATGAAACAGAGCATTATCCTCTAACAGTTAGTGTTGTTTATCAAACCAGCAGCTCACTCGGAGGTCTGGAAGCTGCTCGGCTCTTTCCTGTCCATTATGACAAGCTGTGTGAGAACACATGTAATGATGCTGCCAGGCTGTTTTCCTCTGCTATTATGTTGTCAATGGATCCCCGAGGAATGCAAAAACAAATATCTCTTAACCTGCCCCCCACTCCACCGACGTGCCACCAGCCCAGCAGGCAGCATGTTGGAGCACATCACAGCTCAGGTTCTGTGTGATTTAGATTTAAAGCCTGGGAATGATGGCAAGCTGACAAGCTGCTGCAGTGTTTCATATGGGGGCTCTTTGTCATACCTGAAACCAACAGGTGAGTCATTAGGAGTCAAGTAAAGACAAATAGTGGAGGTGCGTGCGTGTGTGTGTGTGTGTGTGTGTGTGTGTGTGTGTGTGTGCGTGTGTGTGTGTGCGTGTGTGTGTGTGTGTGTGTGTGTGTGTGTGTGTGTGTGTGTGTGTGTGTGTGTGTGTGTGTGTGTGTGTGTGTGTGTGTGTGTGTGTGTG
This sequence comes from Callopanchax toddi, assembly GCA_006937965.1. Lineage (NCBI taxonomy): Eukaryota > Metazoa > Chordata > Actinopteri > Cyprinodontiformes > Nothobranchiidae > Callopanchax > Callopanchax toddi. Next base: position 404,460 of record SSNR01000317.1, on the reverse strand, counting down.
TGTGTGTGTGTGTGTGTGTGTGTGTGTGTGTGTGTGTGTGTGTGTGTGTGTGTGTGTGTGTGTGTGTGCGTGTGTGTGTGTGTGTGTGTGTGTGCGTGTGTGTGTGTGTGTGTGTGTGTGTGTGTGCGTGCGTGCGTGTGTGTGTGTGCGTGTGTGTGTGTGTGTGTGTGTGTGTGTGTGTGCGTGTGCGTGCGTGTGTGTGTGTGTGTACATTCTGTCTAGCTGGATTTCAAACTGTAAAAGTATTATAAATAAACTTTTTTTTGTAAAAAAAAAAAAAGATGCAAAGTTTGACTTTTTTGTGAAAACTGAAATTTAAACTGTCTCTCATTTCAGGGTAGTTTGAGATGTTTATATTATTCTAACAATTATTATTAAACCTAATTATGTAGTTTAAGAGGTTAAAAAGAACCAAACAAAACACAAATAATAAAAAACATTAACAACATTAATAAAAAATAATAATGGTATTATCCCCATGAACAGATTTCACACAAAAAAAGCAAAAGTGAAAATGAAGGTTAATGTTTGAGAATATGAAGGCTTCATTTCAGTGTGGTTTATGAAGAAATAAAAAGAAAATAAGGAGCAAGATTTAAGAAAACTTCATGAAAAAAGTCAGAATATTACTACTAAAACAGTGTTTAAGTTGAAAAACTGTTTTGAGAAAAACGTTGAATGTATAGGCTATTTGTAGCCAAAGAAAATGAACTCAGTTGAAATGGTTCTGTTTTTATTATTCTAACTAAGGGTTCTATCTATGTTTCTAGTAAACTATAAATTACACGTTGTTGAATACGAGGCTCAGTTTCGAGACTACGTCTGCAGCAGAGTTCAAAGCAGAACTGAAAGTACTTCCTTCTATCCTTCACAATAAAAGTCCTGAACATTAACACCTCAAAACATGTAAAGCAAATGAAATAATTTCATTTGTACTGAAGAACAGTATTATCCAGCTATTTTTAAGCTTAGGATGCTTTTAGGTGTTGCTCTTTTTGTGAAGTCAGACTCAGGAGTGGAATGAAATATTAATCTAAAGTCTTCTACAATGTTTACATCACAAACTTAAAAATACCAGAAAAACTCCAAAACCTTCAGTTAGTGTTAGATCAAGTGTTAATCTGCAGGAGAGAGAAACTGCAAAAAATATTGATCTGACCTCATTAAAACTTTGTGTCATTTAGAGGGTTTACAGACCACTCCAGTAAATCTCTAACTCTAAAGATGTGTTCTGTCATAGAGAGTCGAAAATGTAGCCTGATGGTTCAACACACACACACACACACACACACACACACACACACACACACACACACACACACACACACACACACACACACACACACACACACACACACAAAGTTTTTCTGTTGCCTTCTGGGCTAAAAATTAATTAACTGAAATGGTAGACATTGCTTAAATTGGAACATTTTACAAAATAAAAGAACTGCAGAGTGAATCTGTTAGATATGATTCACCTTTAATTAAACTAAAAGTAAAACAACATTTTGGGGCATCGGTGTTAACCTTGATGTTCAGTCTCTCACTGGAGCAGCATTAGTTTCTGTCTGCTGTGTGTCAGACTGATGAATGTACCTTTCTCTGGAGGCCGGCTGGACAGGGCGGAGAAGGTGAGGTACATGACGTAACAGCTGATGATGGAGGCCTGGAGGAGCCCAGAGCGAGGCTGCTCTGCAGAAACAAAGTTAAACCTGATAAAGGGACTGATCTAATGTACAGGTTTATCTAAAAAAAATAGTGTCATGGAAGCCCAGGTAGCAGCCTTCAGGTCTGTGTTATTGGGTCTAGTGTCTCTCCTCTTCCTCTGGACAATGACCTCTAGATTCTCTATGGGGTTCAGGTCAGAACAGTTTACTGTCCAATCAGAGCTCAGTAACAATGTGATCATTGAAGCAGCTTTTGGTACCTTTTTTCAGCGTGGGCAGGTGCAAAGTTCTGCTGGAAAATGAAATCTATGTGCAATGAATCTATATAATATATGAGTGTGTATATTTGGTGCAAAAATATTTGTTTTGTCTGCAACTTCTTAGTGCTGCGAGCAGCTTTTAATGTTTAAATTATAACACCTCACCTCAAAACAATCAGCTCTTGATTTATTTCATGAAAAAGGAATTATTTGAATGTACATTTTTATCTCATCTACTCACTCTGCTTGACGCACGGTGTGACGGCGATGAAGGACATGAGGCCACAGAGTCCCAGGTTGGTCCACAGCAGCACCTTGTTGAAGTGGCAGGCGATGGGGTGTGTGTAATATTTATACATGAAGGTGAAGGCCATGGTGGCGATGGTGTAGAAGAAAAGGGTGGCGCACATCACCGCCAGGTACCATCGCTTGTTTTCTGCTGCTCCAGTCAGCCTGAGGGAGGAGGGGGGAGGAGGGGGAGGCAGAGAATCTGTCTGTTCAAACCTGCTGTTATTTTTGCATCTTCCTTCAGAACTTAGAGGACACTTAAAGAAACAGGATCTATTGTTATCTGTGACTGTACCACCAACATGTTCAGTAATACAGTGGAAGTGTTTTCAATGAACAAGTGAGGAATATTCTATTACTCCTATTATAAATGGGTTACACTGGTTGAGGAGGAAGAGTAAAAAAACCCCTGAATTTAAAAAAAATTAAAAATCCGCATGAACTGTTGGAGGATTTTAAAATTTAAAGTAAAAACATGTATTCCTGCTAATTAAAAGCCACTCCCATTGTAAATGAATTTCAGAATTAAGGTATTTTTGCTCAAATGTTAATATAAATACAAACATGTGTACATTTCTAACATTTTTCCCAACATGTCATTTTAATGGGTCTTTCACGCTCTCAGGTGACAAAATGTGTTTGACTTTAAATATTTATTTGACAAACAAATTCATATTATTATATCATAATTACTAACTTGAAGCAGCTGTCCTGTGATTGCTGTGCATAAAAGTGTTAAATAATATGTAAAATGATCTTTAATGTTTAGTCAAATGCATTGATTTGGTAAAAGAAAAAAACTCAACTATAGAAAACAGAGACATTGATTATTTATACAGAGTGGAAGATGAACAGTTAGCATTGACTAATAAAGATTGTTTTGATGTTCTTGGATTTTTGTTTGTTTAAAAAAATAGGAACAAATTAAAACTTGAATTATCCAAAACTGAAGATTTGGGAAATACTTAACAGTGTTTAATATAAAAGTGCAAATTAGAAAAACTTTCCCACTGAAAGGAAATGTTTGATCAATAAAGGCCCAAATTTAGGTCTGAAGTCTGAGGGAATAAATGACCGTAGAGGACAGATGGATCATCACCAGAGTAGAGGAGCAGGTTGGTCGGTCTGTAGTAAACACATATTTATGTGTCTCACAGGGACCACGTCTCTCTGGAACAAATCATCTTTAATACCGGGAATAATATCTAGACATCAGAACATCTTTAAAGAGGGGCTTCTCACATTTTTTAATTTGTTTAGAGGGTAATTTTAATTTTTATGGCATTGAATAAGAAACATACAGTAGAAGAATCAGTTGCAAAAATATTTTATGCTTAGAAAGCAGTAAATGTTTCAGTTTCTACAAAATCTGATTGTTTCCAAAGTATGAACTGTAAGAAGCAGTGCAAACTGTTGCTCTGATCCAACTTTTATTCACACATTAAATTTTAAAAACCATTCCAACAAACACCCCCAGGCATAGATAAAACAATGTCTTCATTCATAATCCAGCTGAGTAAGAGTTAGGTCCACAGACACTTAAATAAAATAGAAGATTTTGTTAGATTTTTTTTCTCCTAATTTAATGTGACCATCAAATGTTACAAATTTGTGGCATAAAAATGTTTTTCCTTTCAAGGTTTTTTAGACAAAATATGATTCTTGTGAGGTCTATAAAAATTAAACACCTAAACTCAGAGAAACAAGCTGCTCCATTATGAGGTGAATTTTCTGGTTTGAACATTTCCACCAGATGTTGACCCTGTCTCATTAAACAGCTGTGAGCTCTATGTTGTGTTAAAGGGTTTCAGTTCCGCACAGAGGAGTTGGATGTATTCGGATGGGTCAAGTTTTCCCCCATTAGCAGAAAAAAACATATTTTATTGAGATTTGTGCATGTTGAACTGTTTGAAGTTAGGAAAAAGTATCCATACTTTTACATTTTTTTTTTATTTTGATCTCTTGATTTACCAGTTCTTGTTCCAAGTGTGTGCAAAAGCTGTGATGAGGATGAGCTGGATGAGGATGAAGGCAAATCCTCCCACCACTCCTACATAATGCCAAGCTGAAAGAGACAAACAGAAGCTAAGAAAGTTAACAGCTGATCATACATTCGCTCTGATATCAGGCTTAAAGCATCACTACATTTATTGTTCCCAAACAACATGAAACAACTCTGCAGAGATTTATGGTTCAATAATTAATTCATTTGCAGCAGGTTGATGTTGATAAAATTTCAGGAGGAGAACACTGCTGCCCTCTAGAAGCGTAGAGAAGAAAGTGCATCTAAATCAAGACATTACTGTGATCTTTATTTCAGGTGCCATTAGACAGGGAGCACCTCACCATGCAGGAAGGACTCCGTAGGGATGAAGAAGGCAGCAGTGCACATCCCAAGCAGAGTGATCAACTTCAAAAACCAGAAGCTGCAGGAGAGAAGACACAAACAGCAGCAGTTTTTAAAGTACTTCCATTCTTCAGTGGGATCAGGATCAATTAGTCAAAACTTTGAGTCAAATAAATAAAAGCATAAATGTTCCGTCTCTAACGCACTGCCCTGGTGATTGTGAGTTATTTAGTACTAATCTTTAATCCAAATTAACAAGTCTTCATGTTTCATGTGAAATGACTTAGAAAAACAAACAAATACAAATGAATATAAATATATATAATATAAATACATAAATAATTGACATTTTAACTGTTTGTAGAATTTCTGAGTATATTTGTGTTTACAAACGTATATAAGTATTTATTTTTCTGCCCTGTCTTTTTTTAATGCAGTATCAAGTCAAAAAGCAAATGATTCAGTTCCATCTTCTGATAATGTGAGGTTATCTTTTCATTTTTCTGCATCCTTAATTCATTTATATTATTGCTAAGTGATCCATTAGGTCAACATTTAAAAAACCAACATTGTTATAAATTACAGGCTTGTGGTTTATGTTTAAAGAGTCTAATAATTTCCTTATTGCTTGCAAACGACTTGAAACCTGTTTCTGTTGTGGTTCCATCCAAAACTGAAAAACATGAAATCAGAAGCTTTTAGACTGGCATTATTTATTATTATTATTATCATTATTATTATTATTATTATTATTATTATTGTTGTTGTTGTTGTTGTTGTTGTTGTTGTTGTTTAATTTCCCACAACAATAAACACAGCATCCTGACAAACTGGATGTTTAAACTTTGTAGTCAGGAACTGAATGGGGGAACTTTAGAGGCCACTCTGATTCCAGCAAAAGCCCCCTGGCCTTGGCCTCACCCACGGACACACCCTTGATCATAAATTAATTTTTATGTGTAACACCTCCACCCCAAAATCTATCATCATGTCTTTAAAGTTTTCTAAAAGTTTTTAAAACACATCTTTAGATAAGAATGTTCTCAAATAGATTCAAATATTCTAAATCAATGTATTATTTTTCTCTTAACTCATGAATTATGCTGTAAATGTATTTCCCTGTTTAGTGTTTTCATATAGGAGGAGTAGATTTACTCATTTAAATGTTTTATTCACTGTAAAATATTGCATTAAAATAAAGAGTAGAATATACGTATTCCTGTAAAGGCATTAAAGCAGGATGGTTGAGCTCCAGCAGGTCACTGGGTCATTCACTGACCACTTCACACAAACCAGATGCAACCTTTGCCAAAGACCCAGAGGCCTTTTCACCAAGGCACCAATAAGACTCACTCCAAAGAGGAGCAGCAATCCTGTCTGTCAAATCCTAATCTGAGCTGCGTCACAGATTTAATCGACTGCTCTGCAATGGAAAGTGCAGCAACAAAGAGCTTTAAATAGACTGACAGGCCCGGTCAGGTGAGCTGAGTGGATTCTCCTTAAACAGAGTAGGAAGTATTTAAAGAAAGGATCAGAACTGTCCTAGATGTCCTGATGATTCAGACAAATAACATAAAAAATCAGTGGGGGAAAAAAAATCAATGTTCCTTCTTCTGATCAGCACTAATCAAAGAGATAAGAATACTTGTCCCTGAGGATAAATCTGACTGACCCATTGTGGATGAGCGCTCTGAAGTCCTGACTGGACTTGACGTCAACGAGGAAGATCGCCATCATCAAGTAGAAGCAGGAGGTGCCGAAGCAGACTCTGTAGACAGCTGAGTACCCCACCAGCATCTCACAGTGACCCCCGCCGTGCGCCTGGTCACACACCACGTTAAAGAAAGGCACCTGAAACAAACACACCTGATTCATTTACCATCAAATCAGTGTTTCTGTAGACTCACGGTTTAGTCAACAGTCATCAGAGGACAGATGATTTATTACTACATGCTGTTATAAGAGCTGTTATTATATTAAATATTTAAAATGTAGTTTTAATTTCTCTGTGCAGATCTCACATCATTGCATCAACACTTGAAAGGTTCTAAATACACAGCCCTGATCTATTCCTAGTTTTAAATATTTTGCTTCCAGAGTTGCTGTAATCCTTTAAAATGGATATTGATCAATAGTTCCAGACTGTCGGAAGAATTTTCAAATATTTGGTGGGGGGGGGGGGGACTTTGGCTTCTTTTCCTGTCATTTTCAGTCCTTGTACCTGAAGATGATCAGAGAAGTGGTTTAGACACTTCACTCTGACATCTGAGTTAGTCAGACATTAAAAGAAGCAGTGTTGTATCAAAATATAATAAAAACATTAGCAAAGAACCATTTTCAGATTAAATATTTATGCTTTTTGTCACAAATCCTGGATTTGATTCAGTTTTTAAATAAATCTGAGAAGAATACCTAAGGTAACGGTTTGATATGATTTAGTTCACCAACAAGTTGATTTCCAAACTGTGGTTGACTAAAAACTTGTCATACAAATGATCAACAGAAGAATTTTTATGTATCAGGTTTTTGCTAAATTTATTAAGGTTTTGTAAAAAAAAAAAAAATCTTTCAGTTTCTGTTCATCTGTAAACAGACTCAGTTCTAGTGTGTAAAAAGCTGTCATGACACCAAGTAAAAAAGCTATTGAAGTTCTATGAAAAGCTTTGAAGAACCTTCCAAAAGTCAAGCAATAAACTGATCAAGACTTATAAAAAACATACAAGAATATTTGAATCCTTGGAAGCAAAATACTAAGACACTGTGTCACATTTGCTCTAATGCTGTCACCATTAAACTTTAAATGAGCTCTGAAGCTGCTCACAGTCTGTCAGTGCTGTTTCTACATTTCTACAGACCTACAGTATATTTGTAATTACATAAGAGAATCAAACTCAAGATGTTCTTATCTTGTATTTTGATTTGTGTTCAAGTGGCATTGTGAACTATTTTCTGTTTCAAACAAAACACCAAAAGTCCAACAGGTTCATCCGGTTCACAGATAATTTGAGATAAAGAGAAACTTGTTTTGGACAAGAAGCTGCTGCATTAAACAGAAAATATTAACATGCATGCTAAAAATATATAAAGAGAATGGTAAAAGTTAACACCATGATGACAGAACATTTACAGCATGTTTCATATAAAGACTGAAGTCAAACATTTTTCTTTTTCATAGTCAAAGCATGACTGAGACACATCAGTTTAGATACCAGGCTGTCGTGGTGTGACTCTGACGGTAATGAATCCAGCCTACTCACGTTTTCCCTGACCAGCTCAGAGACTGTGCGGGAGAGCATGAGGCAGGAGACGGCGCAGCTCATGATGTGGAAGAGTGTGTACATGACCCGCGTGCTGGTGGACGATTTGACCGGAGGACAGAAGGCACAGCAGAGCGAGCAGGGAGCCGGTCCACAGCAGCAGCATATCTAAGGAGGAGAGGAGGAGGCAGATCAGCATCCAGACACCACAAAGTGATGAAATCAAAACTAAACAGGGGGATGGGAGACAGGGCAGGTCTGGGGACGAACTTACTGCAAAAAGTAAGGAAACAAATGTGTTTTCACATTTACTGAAGCATAAAGAAAGGTGATGGAATTTTCACATAGTGAATTTGAATAATGGTTTTAAATCTACTGACATTTTGATACACAGCAAAACCACCAGTGTTAAATCAACATCACCAGTGTCACTGGTGGTGTTGATTTAACACTGGTGGTTACAGCTGGTTGTACAGCTGTGTACAAATGTTTCCTCCTGCAAAGTGTGTGTGGGAGGACAACCTCATTACATTTTATCAATTCAAGAAGCTACATTTATTTCTTTAACCTCAGTCTAATCCACATTCTTTTGGGGTCTTTTCATAAAGAAGCATAATAATTTCCTCATTATTTTTTATTACTGGAAGAGGAAATAAGATTTGTGCCACATTGTTGACACAGATCCTGTTCTTGTTACTTTTAATGGACTAGAATTTATTTTCAAGAAACTAGAAAATAATTGACCTGTCAATTCCAGGGAATTTGATGTTTTTTTCTGTCTGTGAGAAGTACAAATAAAAGAAATCACTATTAAACTATTTTTGCATTTTTTAAAAAATAAACAAAAGAAATGTTTGTGTCTTTCAAAGACTTTCAACTTAGAGAGTTTGACCCCTTTTTGATTTTGAAAAGTTTTGACACCCCTGCCTTAAAGAGTTAATTGCTGCATTTAAAGAGTCCAAAGACTAAAGGTCACCCAGTCTGGAGAAAAGTCAAATAACCTACATTTTAGTGTTTGTAAGGGATGGTTGATGGCAGATTAACTAATGAGTCCAACAGCATGTGTCTGGTTGTGATTCTGATGAATCAGGACTGGATGTGAGCTCATCACACTGATCCTGAACTAAATCTAAGGAGCCAAAACTTCTAAACTCATCCGTCTGACTTTGACGCCGAACGTCTGCATGTGGCAGGGCTGTCTGGTTCATCAGGGTCAGACAGAACCTATCAAACAGAGGGGGTCAGCTTTTAAACTTAAACTCTGCTGGACATGAGTCTGAATCCTAATAAATTATTACTCAGAACAATAAAGTTCTAATCTGGAGGATAATGCAGAGAAGATTACCCCACATTCATAAAAGACTGAACCAAAATAGATCCTGAATCAAAACAGATTTAATTCTGAGAAACATTTAAAGTGAAAGGTTTGACGAACTGTCCTCCACATTTATAAACCTTTACATTTCAGAGAGTTTTCCACTGTCATAGTCCTTTCTGTCACGTTTATTTTTACTGGAATGATTTTGAGAGTTGTTCTGTATCTTTAACTTGTTTTTTTTTTATTCCAGACCTGTTTTTTAAGGTAAAAGCTTCAGTTTTTGTTAATAACTGCATATGCGGTCAAAACACTTGAAATTCCAAGAAACAACATAGTTCTATAAAAGGTTGATCATTTCTGAACTAGACCCTTAAAAATGTCCTCAGCTGCTCTCAGCCAGAGGACTTCATAAACATTAAGCTAATGATGGTTTGATAAAGAAAAATCTAGATTATTCTAATGGAATGTATTTTCTTCATACAAAACAAACCTTTATCTGTGTCAAGTGTCTCAAACAGACTCCTAAAACTTTTATTGAGCCACCTTAGTCCTGTGTGTGTGTGTGTGTCCTGTGGCCTAGTTTAAGTTCATACAGGATTACAGCCTGCAGAGTGAAGTTGTTACAGTAAGCAAGGGAGATTATCATCCATAACAACACAATAATCACTTAGATTTAAAAAATAGACAAATAATAGAGTGGGTCAAGAGGATGCCCAGCAGAATGTGATGTAAAGACAAAGTCTCTCTCTGGCCTCATCATCTTTTTAAAGATGAGACTATAACGGTTTGGTGGGCGGGATTAGCCGATGGCGGCAGAGCAGCAACTTCAAAATTGAACAACATGGCAGCAGCTCTGGAACCGCGGTCATTTGAAACGGCTTTGTCATCAACTTTGGACGATTTAGATTTGGGCTTTTCTCTAAGACGTGAACAGAGAGAGGCACTTAAGTCTTTTATTGTGAAAAAGGATGTATTGGCTGCTTTGCTGACGGGATACAGTAAAAGTTTACTTCACCAGCTGGTTCTGATTGTTGCTAAACAGCTCTGATTAGTCCTAGCACTATCCAATAGCATGTGAAGACAGTTTGATTGACAACATTTGATCCCGCCCCTATGAATGAGTCGTTTCAATGGGTCGTGGCCAGACTATATATTCAAATTTATAGTCTGGCTTGTTATGGCCTGCTAATGTTTTATAGTATTTCCTTTAATAAAATGTATTTTTATTTATGGAATCGTGTCTCCGCTTGTCTTTAGTTGAACCCGAATGAGACGAACTAGATCTGTCACATTAGTGAGAAGTTTCTGCGTGCTCCAGTGCAAGGCTGCAGCTACTCGCAGTGCCAGGCGCATTGCTCGAGTTTTGTTTCTTAATTCTGACCCTAGTCCCTTTAAAAACTACTACAGTGACATCATGTGAGTAAATGTAATTGGTTACTTCACACCCCTGTTAAAATCTTTAAATAATATTTGTTAGAGACCTGGATGAGATTAGATCTCGAAGAAGCGCCAGTCTGCTATCTGTGTGACTCTCTGAGCATTTCTCTCTGGTTCTTCAAACTGAAATCACTCTGAACACTTTCTACTACTGGTTAGATACAAAAACTACTCTACACACAAAACAAAGTAATTTAGAGGGACTGAAGCACGTCCTAAACCAACATGATTAGTAATCCATGTTTTAACACTTTCAGGTCAAATGCACGTTTGGACCAGGAGTGCTGAACCATGTACCATGTACCATGGAGCTGTGAGCAAAATGAGACTTTTTCAAGACTTTTGAGTAACTTGCTGGCAAACATGAGCTACATCCTTTCAGTAGTACTAAAAACCAATCACTAGCGTTAGCTGTGTGAGTGAAGAGGAGACATGAGAAAAAGGAAGAAGGGATGGCTTCAGGCCTGGAAAGGAGCAGTTTTCAGGGCCTGGGTCAGCAGAGACCAGTTTATCTGTTAGCTGGTTAAAGCTGAACTAAGTGGACCTTTGAGCCCACTGGTGAAAAAGAGCTGCACTGTGAAAGGATTTTATTTGACACAGTGAGTAATTGTTGTCAGAAATCAGTGGGTTTCAGAGTGCAGGGATGTGACTGTGTTGTAACACTTATGTCTCACAGACCCAGTTTCTAAATGTCTGATACAGATGTGACCCAGATTAAAAACCCACATTGTACAGGTCACTAAAACCTCATGGAATTGACAAGTTTTGGGTTCTATTAGATTATGATGAACTTAAAAACATAATTTGAAAAAAAAAGTCAGTTATTCCTCAAACTGACTGACTCCTGACTGCAGGGGAGACATTCATAAAGACTTTAGATGTTTACTTAAAAAATAAAAGAAACATACATTTAGTTGCTAGTGTTAACTTGCAAGTAAGTTCATGTGAAATACATGAAATAATGTAATTCAGTCTAAATCTAATCTGCTTTACAGGCATCATCATAGATGACGTAACAGAAACTAAGAACATCAATAACAACTCTTCATCAGCAGCCTTTACTTTGCCACATCAAATCAAATCAAATCAAATCAAACTTTATTTATATAGCACCTTTCATGCCCCAGCGAGCAACACAAAGTGCTTGACAGATTAAAATGACCCATACAACCCACATTCCGTCCCTTTCCCACACATAGAACAATTATGACACTCTCCCCTCCCAGTCCAAAACCCATTCCCAGGCACACATACACATAAAAACCACAGTAAACACTATGTTGAGCTCAGATGGCTCCAGTAATGAGAAACACGCCATCTAGTGGGCCCTCTGCCTCGTCAGCTGTAGAACCAGGTCAGCAGCCAACACACCAAGGAGGGTGGCAACCCCCGCCACTACCGCCCTACCGGGGAGCGCCCGAGCCGCCACCGCCGACCACCGGTCCCAAGGCAGAGGGCTCCACAGAGGAAACACTGGAGGATTAAAATGCATAGCATATAAAATAACGAGAACTTATATGAATAGTAAAATGACCAATAAAATGTGAATAAAAAAACTAAATAAATAATAATCAGTTAAAAGCTAATCTAAAAAGGTGGGTCTTGAGTCTATTCTTAAAAACCTGAGCGTTCTGTGCGGTCCTGAGGTCCTCTGGCAGTCCGTTCCAGAGGCGAGGGCCGTAATAACTAAAAGAAGCTTCGCCGTGGGTGTGTGTCCTGACTTTAGGGATGACTAGGAGACGGCTGCCAGAGGAGCGCAGTGACCGCGAGGGTTCATATGGCAAAAGCAGTTCAGAAAGATAAGAAGGGCCAAGACCATTAAGACACTTAAAAACCATTAACAGTATCTTAAAATCGATCCTAAAACATACGGGGAGCCAATGCAGTGATTTTAAAACCGGAGTGATGTGCTCCCGCTTCCTGGTCTTTGTCAGGACACGGGCTGCTGAGTTTTGTAAAAGTTGTAGACCTGAAGTACTCTTTTTGGAAAGACCAGAAAGCAGGTCCCAGAACCAGAAACATGACCCAAAACATGCTGACTCGCCTCAAAAGAATACAATAGACAGAATTTTATATCCTTTTTTTAAACTATTCCAACAAAGTGATCAAAACTAATAAAACCACACACTGTCATCCTGAAGGTGAAACAACTCATCAATAGGTCACATCTCACAGCTAAACTTGATTGATTTGGTCACATTTTGCAAAAACTATGTTCAACAGTTGTTTTAAGATTTCTACAGAGCAGCTCAGAGCAGAAAAGAATGGGATTAGGAACAAGTTTAACACCTGCAGATGTGACTCTAATAATTAAGTTTAAGTATTTTAATCACAGTTATATGATGAACTATGTTTTTTTGCGGTCACTAAATATTTAAAACTATTTACATTTGACTGTGTTTTGTCTCCTGTTGAAGATGCGTCCTCTTGGGACCCTGAGGACGTTAGTCTTTATGTTTTCTGTGAAAGTCTCAGTTCCTGCCTCCTTCCTCTTGATTTTGGATCCTCACCTCCAAAAAACTATTTGCCCCCTCAGTATTTCTTCTGTTTTTGATAACTAGTCACACTAAAATTTTTCAGATCATCAAACTTCAAATACTTTAAATACAAGATATAGTTTTCAAAAGATGTCATTATTTAAGGATTTTTCCCCCTTAAATCCAAACCAACCTAGACCCATGAGAAAATGTTTTTGCCCCTAAATGTAATAACTGGTTATAAGACTCCTGGTGGTAACAACTACGACCACGTGTTAGTGATAATGAGTGTCTGACGTCACTGTGGAAGAAGTTTGTCCCACTCTTCTTTATAGAGTTCAGTTCAGTCGCATAGGAGGGTTTTCCTACATGAACGGACTGTTTAAGGTCAAAGGTCAGACATTTTCCTTCAGGATTTTCTGGTAGTCAGCAGAATTCATGGTTCCATCAGTTCCAGCCAGTGGTCCAGGTCCTGAAGACCAGACCACCACACTACCACCACCATGTCTGACTGTTGGGAAGATGATGTTTTTATGAAGTGCAGAGTTAGTTTGACTCCAGGTGGAACGGGACACACACCTTCCACAAAGTTACACGTTTGACTCACTAGTTGACAGACTGTTTCCCCTAAAGTGCTTTAGACATTGTTCTAAGTTCTTTTTTTCTTGAATTTCTTTAGAACAGAACATGATGTGTTGCTTTTTGAGATCTTTTAGCCTCCTTCATGTTGTCAGACAGGCGCTGTTGTGATTTCTAAATTCGACAGGTCTAGCATTATTGCCTTGATGTGGCTGGAACTGAATTCAGCTTTATTAATAATATGGTTAATCACAATTTATTCATGATTTAACAAAGGAGGCAATCACTTATTCACATAGAGCCAGGTTGGTTTGGATAGTTCTTTCCCCTTAAAATTAAATGTTTACTCATTCAGCTGACACTTTTATCCAAAGCGACGTACTACTGTACACCTATCAGGCATGTTGTGATCTGTGAGAGGAAACTCGTGCATGCATAGGGAAAACATGGAACTCCACATCCATGCAGAAAGGACACAGCAGGGATTTGAACCTGTGACGTTCTTGCTGTGAGGCAGTGATGCTACAAACTGCATCATGCAGCTCAAATCATCAAACATCATTTGAAAACTGCATTGCATATTTACTCAGGTATTATACATTATTTCTAAACTAGTTTGCTGATCTGAAACATTTAAGTTTGACAAAAACAGTCAACAATAAGTCAAATTCTTCTCTTTTAGTTTCACATCCTAAAGGGACATTCTGTACTTTTTGCTCTGCTCCAGTAACACAACACTGTTTGGTTATTCTTCAGATTATTACTGTTTGTATATTGTGTGTTACATCATGTAATATCATATTGCTCCTTGCACAATAATCCATCAGTGATAATAATCCATTCCAACAGCATGAAAGGGATCACTCTTCACACTTTTCCTTTCTCCTTTTTCCTTTTCTCAGTTGCTACTTTTACTTTAGTAACCTATACATCTTCCCTTTCTTAATAATACCTTCTGTACTGAAATTGAGGCTCAATATTCTTTGAACATCTGATCCCTTCTACCAACAGGCATTTTAAATAATTCTCAATAATATGCAGACATTTTTCACAAATATAGTAAATTTTTCTGCACAGATATTCCTGCACTGCAGTCTGCAGAAACCTCTCCTGCTGCAGTCAGAACCTGCTGTCCATCAGCTCTCACCTGATAGGCCACCATGTTGAGGAAGTAGCTGTAGACGCTGGTGCGGCTCATCCCCTGTGAGGCTGACATAGTGCCTCTGAACTGCTTGTCCTCGGACACCACAGCTCTACATTTGGCCATGAACTTCCAGCTTTTCTCAGAGTGCCTGCAAAGATCCTCACATCCTCCAGGAGGCCAGAACAGAACCTCTGAAAGGCCTGTCAGAAGAGTCAAACCACAGAGTCCAGCAGGTTGCCCCTAATCGCACCTTATGCTGGATTAGAAGAAAATCAGATCCAAATGGGCTCCCTGCAGCCGAGACCCTCAGCATGTGCCCCGGTTCTGCAGCCTCACAGGAGAATAAGTTGTTTTCTGTCCATGTCCTGTGTGCCTGCACACTGCGGCTGTGTTGGCTGCTGCCAGAAAAAAGGGAGAGCTGGTGGCGAATACCCGTTGCCCTCCCTCATCCCTCCCCCCTGTCCCAGTCAGATTAGGCAGAGAGTCAGCGAGTGGAGGGAGGAGGGGGTGAGGAGGAAGAGGTCGACAGGGACCATGTGTCTGTCCCATCTGTCCATCCTGTCCCTTCCCCCAGCGTGGAACAAATTCCAGAGAACACCAGTGGGATTGGACAAGACTTCATCTAATCCAGGTTCAGTTAAACAGTCAGCCTGTCTGATTTCTGGATGCTGGAGCACGACAGACCCTGAAAGACCTGGTCCAAGTCTGGGTCTGCAGCTCACAGAAACAGGACAACAGTAATCCAACAAGTTATCAACCCAGAAACACAGGAAAAGGATGGACTGAACACAGAGCTGGAATCTACAAAGCTGAATCAGTTTACAGGCCAGCAGGGCTTTGGTGAAAGGTCAGAAAACTGAAAACAAAAAAGAGTGGCAGGTAAAACTTTAGCCACCAGATAGTTTACCAAAAAAGTATCCAGACTCTTTTTTTTATACATTCAGGATCATTTTGAGCTCAAACATTTCACTGAAATTCAATCTGAAATTTAAAATGAAATGTTATTTAAAAGTTGAAAAACAAAGTTTTAAAAAGGAAATATTTCAATTAATAGCTGCCAATAACACTCAAGGGCTGAAACTTTCAGCAGGTGCCCTTTTAAAGTGTTAAGTTCTGTAGTTGAGGAACACCATGTGGAGCAAATGCTCTGAATTCCATCACTTACAACAAGAACCTCTCATCATTCATCAAAATCACCACAGCTCACAGGTCCAACTTCACATATGTGAAAAATAACATAAAATACACAAATACTGTAAATAAATATCAGGCATTTTAAAGTTTGCAGTGTGAAAACTGTTGTAAAACTTTCATATCTCCTTCTCTTCTTGCAGTCCTAATTTGCTCAATACCTCAAAAACACAGCAGGATTATTTCTACTGTTGATCCTGAGTTTCACTGCAGTTTTTGTGTTTATCTACTGGGGTTTTAATGCTCTTAGATATATTAGAATTGAGCATGTTTGGACTCAAATCCTTCAATCATTGTAAAAAAAAAAAATCATCACACAGGTTCAAGTTTGCACAGGCTAGTGAGCGGATGATTCATTTGATTGTTATTCATTTTTCTGGCATCATTTTGGCACAATTTCTGCATGAAGTTTAAACAATTCTGAATTAATACATGAGATCTTCAGTTTTAGAGTTAAAGCTTTATATATATATATATATATATATATATATATATATATATATATATACACACACACACACACACACACACATATATGTGTGTGTGTGTGTGTGTGTGTGTGTGTGTGTGTGTGTGTGTGTGTGTGTGTGTGTGTGTGTATATATATATATAAATTTCAATAGGAAAATCTTTTGAGTTGTTGCAGGATTGTGCAATAACGCATGCACAGTTTTAAATGTTCAACGTTTTCCTGTGAAAGTAAAGGATGGCCTCTTATTTCTAGACAAATAAAAGCTTTAATAAAGAGAAAAAAATATTTATATAAACTGCAGCTACAAGCAGCAGCTGAACTGCCCCTTTTGTTGTCTGCAGTAGTGAAATGAGACGCTGAGTGTGGCTGTAAAAAGCGATGAGTGCATGAGGAGGGGGTGAGATTAGATTTGGGTTAGTGTGCAGGCCCGAGCAGCGGGATAATCCCAGCGTTGTTCACCATGACCTTCATCAGTCCAGACCAGACTTTAAAAGCTGCAGCCTGTTACTCTGAGTCACCCAGAAACTCTTCAACTGCACTGATGACCAAATATTCTACAAAAAATACACTAAACCCCAAAGAAACCCTGCTTAAGTGTTTATTTATTAATGTTGCTGCTGAACAGAACTAGTGTAAACCACAGCATGTGGGACTCCAACCCATCAGTTCATTTTCACTTCAAAAAAACTTTCAAAAACTAACTAAAGTTACAAATCTTTACAAATAAACAATGTAAACAAACTCAGAGTTAATCGTTTTTATTGAACTTTAGATTCTTGTGTGGAAAGAAACATTTTTTGGGGGGGGGAACATTGTAACTGTGCTGCTCACTTCTGCCTCTTGAATGAAAAATATAATGAACTGATTTTTTTTTAATATAGTGAATACTTTAGCAAAAAAAAATTACTAAGTACAAAATTGTATTTTTTGTTTATTATTCACAATACAAAATGTCCTTAATCAGAATATGGCTGCTTTGCATCAGATGTTTGTGGACTTTCTGACATTAATGTGACATTCATGCCTAAATTAGAAGTTGACTTGTGCCAAAGTCTGTCTTACTTTCTTAGAAGTCAATTAGAAATAAGAGGTTGAGTAAGATGAAAACGTTAGAGGTCAGTCTGGGTCACATTCAGCTAAGAAGCTTGGACCTAAAAACCAGAGAGTAGAGACTCTCAGAACCCACAAGCAAATCTGTGGGAGTCGTCATCTGGATGAGTTCAAGGTCTGTAAACAAAACTGGACAACCTGCTGCTCCACACTGAAAGTCAAACAAGCAAATAGCTGTTTATTAGCTTTAATCAGAGGGTTTAGAAGAAGCTAATCCCATGGATAGAGCAAACGGGCCAGTCAGGAGATGCTATAACAATCCAAGTTAAATTCAAACAACTGAAACTAAACAAAATGATGACAAAATTAAAACAACTATAATAATAATAATAATAATACATCAGTTTTATATAGCGCTTTTTAGGTCACTCAAAGACGCTTTACAGAGTTGCATTATTCATTCACACAGTCATTCTCACCAGTGGTGGTAAACTACGACAGACGTCTGTAGCCACAGCTGCCCTGGGGCAGACTGACAGAAGCGAGGCTGCCATTCTGCGCCATCGGCCCTTCTGACCACCACCAACATTCACACACAGTCACACTCACTGTTTAATTTACCCAGCAAAAAGTCACAGAGATTAAAGAAAACTTTAAATTATCAACAAACAGATGGACAGCTCAGAACGACCAGAATAAGTTCAGAAAGCAACACAAAGGGTAAAAAAAACAACAACACACAAACGAAAGCAAAATAACAGAAATGTGTTCAAAGAGATTCAAAGTGGGAAACAAAACAGAGATATACCAGAGCGGTTCAAAACCAGATCCACAACAACAAACATCTCAAAAGTTTAAATTATGTAATAAAAAAAATAAAAGTAACACAACATAAAACAACAAAACTCAACATGATGTACAATCTAAGAAATGCCAAAGAAAAAGGTCTGAATGAAAACAAAGTAATGGATACAAGTGGTCCCAATGAAGCCTCAAATGACCAAATACATGCACCATTTCTAAAATCTCTGAAACAGAACAGATAAAAGAAATAGAAAAAATAAAAGACAAGAGAGGTGTGGAACTGATGTTAACTATAGACCCAGAAAGAGTCCAAGGATCTGCAGATTATCAACAAATAAATCAGATCACAGGAACTGTGTTTATGTTGTGTTGTTTAGTTTGTGTGTGCGTGCATGCTTGCGTGCGTGCGTGTGTGTGCGTGCGTGCATGTGTGTGTGTGTGTGTGCATGTGTAGACAGACCTGCTGGGCTTTGATTGTGTTCATTATTAATAGTGTTCAGGTATTAATTGTGAAGAATTTATGAAGTGATAAAGTATGGACCATCCTACTTTTAGCTTGTGTTAACATAAGCTGTGATAAAGAGAAATGATATTTATTGTTTCACTCATCAAAGTCCAGCTGTAAGAATAAATGATGCAATGCCCACTGGTGTTACTGTAAACAAGCTGTTGGTACCAGAAGCATCTCCAGTAGCTTCAAAGCAGCCATTGTTTCATGCAGTATCATTTATTTCACAATAGATAATTTTCTGCCCCATGAGTTGTGTGTAAGACAGTCTGTTCCTTCAACCAACACGTGTTGCCCTGAGCCGTCCAGTAAACTACGGCCCAGCATTCCTGGGGGCCCATTCAGTCTCACATAATTGGTGCTGCCTGAGAGAGAAGACAGTGCCAAAGAGAACAAACAAAAGCAAATTAGAGGATGCAAATCGCCGCTTGAGTGAAAGCGCTCAATCTATGGCTCCAATAGGACAGCTGGCTGACATCCAGGTATTGTTGGAAAAATAATCAATTCATTCTTCTTTGAGGATTATTCATTAAGGTCCTGATCTGGGACATAGGTGGAGGTTTTTGGCCAGAGTTTTATTTTTATTTGTTTAACGTGTGAGCAGATAAAAGCAGAGAGTAAATAACCACACGGAGCTGCTACCAGTAAGACAAGTTTCCCCAACAGAAACACAGTGTTCCCATTCAGCGCTGATTATCAGTGAACCATACGCTCATGTTCTGAGGAATTTCACTGAGAATTTAAGGAAGGAAGATAAAAACATGTTTTTATCTGTTGTCTGGTGACTCAACACAACACAACTCAGTCTGTAGACTTTCAGCAATGGTGGACGATTGAGTTTGTAATTACTGAAGCACCATGGAGACGTAAAAGGATTAAAGAAGACTTAAAGGATTTTTGCACGACGAGAGAGAGAGGATCTACTTGACTAAAAAGAATCAGAAATCAGAGAAATGTTTCTGAAATTCTCAGCAAAGTTATATCTTCATTCAATACATGTGAGGTTAAAGACATCAGGTCTAAACAGTATTTTACACTGTTTCACTTTAGGGTGACATAAAAGTCTCCTTATACCCAAACTGTAATATGTATTAACACTGATGTCTGTACTGATCTGTCAGTTTCAAGATCTGACAAAAAGACTGACTGTAGAAAACTGGAGAGTGTTGTATGACCATAATCATGTTTAGGTGTTGTAAACATACAGGTAACAAACTACAAGGTCAGATCATGGAAGAAATCTATGAGAGAAGTCCAGACATCCCTCTCTCCATCCCGAGGCAATCCCAGACCAGAGAGGGTATATAATCCATCCAGTGAGTTCTGGGTCTGCCCTGGGGCCTTGTCCCAGAGGGACATGGACAGAAAACCTCCAGAAGGAGGTGACCAGGAGGCATCCCCATCAGATGGCTGAGCCACCTCAGCTGACTCCTTTTGATGAGGAGGAGCAGCAGCTCGGTACCAAGCTTCCCCCTGAGACTGGACCCAGCCAGCACACAGAGGAAGCTCAAATATTCTATATTTGAGTATATAAAAAGCATGCTGTACAAAATCTTCTACGTGACTTAAACTCTGGTGTCTTCAAAGTCCCAAACATATGTTTGACTTGTTATTTTCCCACATTTAAGGATTGCAAACATGCATTGACATTAATTTCCACCTGAAGAAAATGTGCTCCTTTGTTTTTCTTTGCTCATTACACTAAGGCATAAAACTGTTTGCTTATCACTTATATACACTCACTGGCCACTTTATTGGGTACACCTATCCAACTGCTTGTTAACACAAATTACTAATCAGCCAAATACATGGTGGCAACTCAATGCATAGGCATGTAGACATGGTCAAGATGATTCACTGCAGTTCAAACCAAGCTTCAGGATGGGGAAGAAAGGTGATTTAAGTGACTTTGAACATGGCGTGGTTGTTGGTGCCAGACGGGCAGGTCTGAGTATTTCAGAAACTGCTGATCTTCTGGGATTGTCACACACAGCCATCTCTAGGGTTTACAGAGAATGGTCCGAAAACGGGAAAACATCCAGTGAGCGGCAGTTCTGTGGGCGAAATCGCCTTGTTGATGCTAGAGATTAAAGGAGAATGGCCAGACTGGTTTGAGCTGATCGAAAGGCAACAGTAACTCAAATAACCACTCGTTACAACCAACGTATGCAGAAGAGCATCTCTGAATGTACAACACGTCAAACCTTGAGGCAGATGGGCTACAGCAGCAGGAGACCACACCAGGTGCTACTCCTGTCAGCTAAGAACAGGAAACTGAGGCTACAATTCACACAGGCTCAACAAAACTGGACAACAGAAGATTGGAAAAATGCTGCCTGGTCTGATGAGTCTACATTTCTGCTGTGACACTCGGATGGTAGGGTTAGAATTTGGTGTCAACAACATGAAAGCATGGATCCATCCTGCCTTGTATCAACGGTTCAGGCTGGTGGTGTAATGGTGTGGGGGGGACGTCATGCTATCAGGTCAATATGGACCAAAATCTCTGAGGAATGTTTCAGTACCTTGTTGAATCTATGCCATGAAGGAATAAGGCAGTTCTGAAGGCAAAAGGGGGTCCAACCCAGTACTAGCAAGGTGTACCCAATAAAGTGGCCAGTGAGTGTGTGTGTGTGTGTGTGTGTGTGTGTGTGTGTGTGTGTGTGTGTGTGTGTGTGTGTGTGTGTGTGTGTGTGTGTGTGTGTGTGTGTGTGTGTGTGTGTGTGTGTGTGCATGCGTATGTGCGTGCGTGTGTGTGTGTGTGTGTGTGTGTATACAGTATATATCAGGTATAGCAGGTTATATATATTTACCACATTTTAAATTAATACTTCAAATCTGTTGCAGGACATCCTTCTTCAAAACATGTGGATCTTTATGTCCACTTGACGAAATGACTGAACTCATTTTCTTCAATTTAATATTTTTCATCCAGGAGTTTTCTCTACTTTTACCTCCACAGCAGATAGACAGAGGGTAGTAACATCTCCACTTGAACATATTACAACCCAAAGAACATGGTTAGCCCTGCATCTGAAATACAACTGACCAATCCATGATCTGCACTGTTTTCACATCAGATTTTAATACTAGCTCTGTTCACTTGGAACCATAAGAGGACGCTAAGAAGAATGTTCCAAGTCCCATCAATGGAACCAAAAACACATAATGACAACATCCCTCCTCCTGCCAGCTAAACACTTGATAAAGATGTCTTCTTTACTTAATTTGTAGTTCTGAAATGTTTAAAATCTCCTGCAGCCTGTAGGGACACCAGATCAGAAGATGCCTCTATTTAAGGTTGTAAACAAATAAGCTTTCAGGCTACAGAGTGAAGCACAGCATTACTTGTTATCCTCTGATCATCTGAATGAATCTTAATGCAAACTTAGAATGATTTATAGGCATTCTTTGCTATTTAAAATAATAAAATGTTTATTTTATTTGTCCCCTTTTATGTGGACTATTTGACGGTTACTTCTATTTTCTTTGCTCTAAAAATGAGCAGGGTAGATATGAATACTCAAATTAATGGAGCTTCTCCATCAGGATACAATCTTAATTTTCAAGCACTGAGCAATATCTGTCTCACCTGAGCTCGAAACCAGTGTCCTGTCATTATATTCTTGAAGCCTCGAGTGCTGCAGCTTCCAAACAGTCAAACAGCCATCAGTCGTAGAGCAGGATAAAAGGGTTGGTATGACAACAACGACTCCTCTCTGAACCTGATGCCATTTTTCAGGCCCCTCACAGACCCACACATCTCCAAACTAAAGTGACTGAAGCAGTTTTCAATTCTGCTCTGAGCAGACAGCTCGAACAGGTTTCCCTTTCCTTTAATCTTATTACAGTGGGTGGATTGTTAAAGCTCAAGTGCATGAAAGGCCTAAAAACGTATGGAGACAGGATATCTGTAATTGAAGTACAAATAAACCTCTTAAAACAGACAGGAATAGAACAAGGTAGAACACAGTGTGATTTTGTAATCCGGACTGTCAGAGGGTCACATAATCCAGTTAGCCTATGGAATTTTGCTAATCATGCCTTAGAAATAACATAATACTATAAAAGTAATTTCTTTATCCAAAATCTGTGTTCTAAAGTAGTCAAAGAAAAAAAACCTCCCATTTGTTACATATAGGCCCTGTTTTATTTATAAAACACAGGCTCTTGTGGTTTTTTATCACCATTAAAATCAAGTGAGTTTTTGTGGCTATCTGATGTCTACTGAGACTTGATCTTGTGAATGTATTTAAATGTGTGATTTACTGTTTTGTTCTTTACTTTTACTTTCAGAGCAGTAAGTTTTTAAAAAAGTAACGTTATTACTCTCATGCTCAAATATAACCATTTAGTATATCTCTAGTTATAAATGAGTATTATTGCTTATTTGTCGTGTAAAATATAGGGTTAGATAACAAGATCAAATAGTTAAGTTTGGTTTTGCCCTTTTACATCTTTCTTGAAAAATAGATATAAAAAAATCTGATATCTAAAGGGTTTTTACCTGTTAAGGAGTAAACGTAATTCTATTTCCGGTGCTACCTCCTATTCTCTCCGCCAACGAGTGGATCTTTGTTCCGACCTGACTGAAGCTAACATGGCAGCGGAGGGAGACGTCGATTTGGACCTCGAAGCCGAGGAAAACTGCACTGGAAAGCCGGTAGAAAAGCCTCGGAAACATGACAGCGGAGCCGCTGATTTGGAGAGAGTCACGGATTACGCGGAGGAGAAGGAAATCTCCAGTTCCGATTTAGAAACGGTGAGGTCTGCTGTGGCTAACGTCAGCCCCGGAAACATGCGGCCGCTGCCTTTCTGTACATTAAATAAACCCACAGATTCGTGACACGTTAGATTGTTTCATGTACGGTTACCTTGTTTAGGATTATTAAAGTCGTCGTGTGTGTGTGTTCTGACAGAGTACCACCTTAGAGCACGTTGATAGTGTTTTAATTATCCAGCACAACAGTTGGCTAAATAAGTGCAGCTTTATTTTTTAAAGGGATGGGGATAATTTTATATTTGTACAACCACATAAACATAACTCAAACTGTCTAAAAGGCAGAATTGAGTCAATTATAAATGTACAGCTGTTAAAATCTTGGTTTAGTTTATGGATGCTAATCAAACGCTGAGTGCTATTTTGTTAAGGCAATGCTATGGATGAAGGACCTTGGAAAAGCAGCTGTTTCTGCTCATCACTTTAGTAGTGTTACATTTTGGAGTCCATTATTATACAGAGATTTTTTATGTTTTTTTTTTTGTTTTTTTTGTTTTTTACATACATGCATCAATTTTTCACCACTTATCCAAAGTTGGATTCCAGAGGAAACAGGTTCTTATCTAGAGGTCAGTTTTATAATCTCTCCAACAAATTCTGGGTGTCCTCCCAGTGAGCTGTGCTCAGCAAACCTCCAGAGGAAGGCCACTTTGAGGCTTCCTAACCAAAGACTTCTGGACAAATGAGACCAAAGTGGAGACTTTTACCCATAATTCACAGCAGCATGTTTTGCAGAAACCCAAACACAGCATTTTATCACAAAGACCTCAAACTAGCTGTCAGCAGGCAGGGTGGTGGAGGGATGATACTTTTTTCAGATTTACTATCTAATACTTTTACTTTCTGATTTAATAAACCCTTAGAATCAAAATAATGTATTTTTGTATGCATTAGATTTTTGTAATATTTGTTGTTTAAAACAACACAATGATAAATGGGGTTGGTATGTTTATTAAATTGCTATGTTTATTAAGTTAATTGCTAATGTTATTTTAATTGTTTAAATTCTTTCAGGCCATGTCTGTGATTGGAGACAGAAGATCACGAGAACAGAAAGCCAAACAGGAGAGGTAACCTCCTCTAAAACTGTTTGTGCACATTTTGAGTGTCTCATTAGTCCTCAGCAGATTTAAAATTTAAAAATATAAAACTTTATAATCTCTCTTTGCATTTTTAGAGAAAAGGAGTTGGCAAAAGTCACCATCAAGAAAGAAGATGTGGAGTTAATAGTACGTATTTTGTTCTGTAGTATTATGTGTTTAGACAACATCCACAATTTTATTGGAATAAGATGTAGGAACTAACACAATACACCTGTGAGTTTAGAACATGTTTTCCAAAGCAGTAAGTAATTTTGATTGGCTGTATGAACTGTCTCAAGTCTTCAAGGATTTCATCATCTGTCCACAGTAATTA
Source organism: Callopanchax toddi (assembly GCA_006937965.1). NCBI lineage: Eukaryota > Metazoa > Chordata > Actinopteri > Cyprinodontiformes > Nothobranchiidae > Callopanchax > Callopanchax toddi. The sequence goes on along the minus strand of SSNR01000317.1, from coordinate 379,465 downwards.
ATGTTTCTGGAACTGTTTACAGTGTTTCAAATTTTTATTTATATTTTAAAGATTAGCTAAGTGCATAAATTATGCATTAGCCTTTTCCTTCCATTTAATTTTCATCCAAGTTGAAATGTATCTAATTTTGAGTCACTGTATTTAGTTAACTCCAGGTTTAAGCTGTGGTTAGAATCTGTACATTTAGTTTGTTCTGATGTCTATACAGATGTCTGAAATGGAGATCTCGAGGTCTGTGGCAGAGCGCAGCCTGAGGGAACACATGGGGAACGTGGTGGAGGCTCTGGTGACTCTGACCAACTGACCCTTTACACACTGGACTGTTTCACTGAGCGATCATCAAATCAGTCACACTGAGCAGTTGAACTGTGGTGGTGGAATCTACCACGGTTTTTTTGTATTTTGGTTTTAAATAAAAGTTAATTCTCCATTTGTGCCTGTGTCTGTAAAAGAACCAAAAATGTGTTTAATTGAAACATCAAGTTAGAACATTTGTACTTTGACAAAACTGGCAGGAAAATCAAGGTTTTACACAAAGTCAGTGATCAAATCCACAAACAGATTATTTACAGAGTTCCATCACGAGCTGCTGGTTTCAGTCAAAAAAATCTGAGTTTTCAAAGAAACATCTTTGAGTTGCTTTTATCCAGTTAATTTACCAGCTGCAACCTTAGATTCTTAAGTTTTGATCTTCCTGGTTAAACAAACCAAAGCAGTAGAATCACTTTGTTGTTTTTCTGCCCACAAAGTCCAGCAGAATAAAATTAACATCCTCATACAGCAGGATGATGGCCAGTCTCTCAATCTTCACCGGAATGTGGCGACATGCGCCTTAAGTCTTCCTCTTCTTCACCGTGGGCCGGTCGAAAACGTCCCTTACGCCTGCTGCCTTCTGCTTGAAGAACTTGCTGTTCTGAGCGCTCTCCTGAGCCCAGGCTGAGTCGAACGACGTGGTGTCCTGGTCCACCAGGTGGGTGTACTTTGTGCGTCCTGATCGACCAAAGTTTTTAACCTTGTGAAAAGAAAGATAAGTTAGAAATTGCATAACGGATCACTAAAAATATTTCTAGTCTCAAATACCTATGGCTTATTCAATGAAACAATGTGTAATCATTTGATTCTGGTTATTTTAAAAGACTGAGGTACACACAAATTAATCTCAAGGTTGACAAAATTGGAACTGAAAAACTTGAAACCCCCCGTTGACCCCTGTAAACAAACCCTAGTTTTAATAACTCATTTCAAAAAATGAGTAAAGTGTCTCACCTGCATGACTTTAGGTAGGATGGTTTTGTTGAAGTGATCCTCCAGTGTAGGAGCGCTGAAGTCTCTCTTGTAAACATCCTCCTCCCCATCCTGCAACACAAACCATATATTCACTTAATCAGAATCAGCTTTATTGACCAGAAAGGCAGCGTCCTGCCATTCAGGAATTTGACTTAGTACAGACACCCGGGCAGCCACTAGATGGTGCCTACCTTGCAGATGACATGTGCAAACAGTGTGAAATACGGTATATCAGAGGGAGAGAAAGAGGAAGAAAAAACAACAGCTTTTCAGCTAATCTCCAGAAGGGTGGTGAGCAGATAAACGGTGGAAAAACCTCACGCATTACACAGTCACATAGGGAAGAAACAGAGCGAGGACATTAGGGAGGAATGGACGGGGGTGCCCTTGCTATATTAACGAGAGTCTACATCTATGCGTGATGTCATCGCTTCAGCCGGGAGGGGAGGAGAGGGCAGGGAGTTCCAGGACGGAGAACAGAGTTGGGTTGAGCGAGCTTCCGCATTCTTTTCTACCAGATGGTTTGGGGAGTCCAGGATCACCGTGATAACAGAATGTGTTTTGGAGCAGACAGCAGACCTGTTCGTTTCAGCCGCCTTGAATGTCTGTTACACTGGCTTCAACCCTTCCAGATTCCAAACCCTGGCCAGTCCCATCTGATCTGTGTAGTTCGACACATCGATCGCAATTCGCTCCACGCCAAAGTTTGTTCGCAGACAGTCCCACGAGTCTTGCGAGCGTTTTAGTGTTCAAAGCACGCATCAGCCCCCCCTTGGAGCACAGGAATCCTGTCAATTGCACCTGTTTGCTCCGTTATTTTCCGATAAACCAGACCCATGCAGATTCCAATGAGCATGCACCTGATCATCATTAATCCAAAGTTGTAGACCTCCAGAGACAGACTTAAAAGACCCGCAATTCGATCCATTACGAACCCCACAGCTCTTGTCTCAGTCAGCTGCGGAGTCCCCTCCTCCGTTTTGAGAGTGTAAAAAATTTCATCCATAATGTTGAGAAGCCAGCAAACCAAAGCCATATCAAGAAAGTAATGTTTAGTCCAAGTGGAGGAAGAATGAGAGAGTTGCTCAGATAGTTTACAGGACAAAAAAGCAGACACACAGTGGAGTGGAGAAAAGAGGAGCCGTCCTGTTCAGAGCCGGAAGTAGAAATAAATCACTAAACAATCAGTTAAGAGTCTGAACTGAGCTGCCATCAAACCCCTGAGAACTAAAACCTCTAGAGGCTGTTTAGTTGAAAAATAACTTGGAAGCTACTCTGGTTAACTGTTAAAAAAAAAAAGAACAACCATAAGTTGCTTAAACATTTGAACTGGACATCTTCATGATTACACCATGAATTTTAACTAGATCTAAAATACCTGCAAAGTAACAACAGTCACAACTACGTGATACTTTAAGCTCTTTACTTTTTAAAGTATTTCAGCCTCTGTTACTTCCTTCAAATAAAATAGAATTCTGAAGCATCCAAAGAGATAAAACATACTCACTGATGGAGGCTGTATGCACGTTTTCACACAAACATTTCTGATGTAAAGCATATATTGAAAAATCTCAGCCAGCTGTCAGAACAATCACAGAAATGCACAAGAGATGATCTAAAATCACCTGCTTGTTGTGCTTTAATGTGTTAACTTTTTAATCAACTGAAACAAACTAGAGATTAGTCAATAAATCACATGAAGACAAACTGATTAATAAAACATGTCATTAACAGTCTCATCCTGCCTTTAGGTTTAAACAGAATTTAATCATTCTTACAAACTAGTGCTCTTTGTGAAAAAAAACTCACACCTTAAGGTTTGTGTGGTAACTTGATTTGTGAATGTGGATTTTGATGTGTAAAACTAAAGCAATAATACCCAAAAGAACCATAAGAAAAAGAAGAAACATCAGTTCTGGCTCACCATGAAGAAAGCTCCTCTGTGGTAGTATTTTTGCAAGAACTTGTATTTGCCCTTTGAGGCTTTGTTGGTGACGACTTTGCCGCTGTTACGGAGCTCTGCCCTACGTTCCTCCTCTGTCAAGTTGTGGAATCTCTCGATTTCACTCTTCTCTCTTTCCATGCTGACAACAAACAACACAATTGATCATCTTTAACAACATAACAACATCTTTCTTTCACCATATTTTTTTAGAATCTTGTGGGTAACTCACGCTTCTCGGGCCTCTCGGTCTCGCTTGATGCGTTTCAGCTCCCTGACCTTCCAGGCTTCATATTCCTCCTCTTCATTTTCTCCATCAGTGTCCAGGGCTTCCAGTGCAGCCAGCGTGCGCCGGTTCTCCTCAAACTCCTTCTTAGCCTCCTCCTCAACAATCTTGAGAGTGTAGCGCCGTCGATCCTCTGCCTGCCTCTTGGCCTCGGCCTCCAGCTCTCGCTGCTTCTGCTCCTCAGCTTCACGCTCTGCCACAGTGACTCTGTCCTTCCTGCAGTGCAAGCAGATATAAATATATATTGTTGGTGTTCTGCATCTGGCTGGATAGTTTCACAACAAATAGACAAATATGAAAACATCTGCCTTGATTTACTCTTATTGTCCATTAACAAATATAATTGAAAATTATTTTGTCAATAACTATGCAAAAGCTTCAAGACAGTAATAAGACATCAATTATCTTAGTTTCTGGAATCTGCATGAAAATCAGATCTAAGTGTTGCTAAAATGTTCAGTTGACAAAGTAAGTTTTGTGAATAGTTAAAGGTTTGTTTGTAGAAACATTTTAAATGATTTCTGTTCTTACTTGCGAATAAAAACAGGTTTAAGTCGCGGCTCTGCTTCGTCCTCACTGTCTGTGTATTCTTCATATTCTGACTCAGACTCCGACTCCTCCCCCGACTTCCCCTCCTCCTCCACCTCCATCACCTCCATCTCCTCGTTCTTCCTTTCCATCGCTCGCTGACGCATCATCGATCGTCTCCTTTCAATTTCCTGTTCAGAAACAGAATTAGCTAATTAAAAATTTGTTCAAAATGCAATAAAAATGTAAAAATAATATTTTTGCATAATTGCAACCTCATCATCCACTTCTTCCTCCTCTTCCTCCTCATCCTCTTCCTCTTCATCCTCACTGCTCTCCTCACGCTCAGGGTGCCACGTGCCTTCATCCGAGTCCTCGCTGCTCTCAGCCACAACTTCAGGCTCTACGATCTGTCTGTGTCTTGCAAGCCTGAGCAAACAAACAAACAAGAGGCATTTAGCACTTAAAATGCTGGAAATAACTGAGTTCAATCTGAAGAACCAAGCGATACCTCTCCTCCACGTCCTCAGAAGCCCGATTGAGTAAACGTTTGAGACGTGGGTCATTGACGTCTTCTTCCTGCTGCTCTACCTCCAGCTCCATTTCTGCTCCCTTCTTTGCAAACTTGAATTCCTCCTCTTCCTCATCTGAGGACTCCATGGGTGCATAATCTGGACGTTTACCTGATACATACCGCTTCACCTTCACCTTCTCCATAGAGATCTCACCTGTAGTGTACACAAAGCCACGGTTACATCAAGTTATTCAAGATTTGAACAAGAAACTTTAAACTGGAAAGCAGATAAATCAACAAAGATCCACAAAAAAAAAAATAAAATTCACATCTTTGTTGAAACTGAGAGAAGTTTGCAGAACCAAAAAAAAAAACCTCCAAAACATTTAAACTTCAATTATAAGCTTGAATCACAGAGTTAATGTTTTAATACTGTTTTATTACATCGAGTAAATGATGTGCCTTAAAATGATTTATATATCTGACTCCAAAAGAGTTGCTCAGTTACTCATATGCTATACCACCTTCTTTAGAGGTGTGGACTTCTCTTCTCTCCAGCCTGTGAGTCCTCCTGACCTTAGTCAATCCACTGTTGGTAAGATCTGTTTCTCAAATTTTAAAAGGCATAAATTATAAAATCCGATCTTTGTTTCAAGAAAATCTGGTTTAATCTCCATCTTCTATATTCTACTCAAACACCACCGTACAAAATCTTAACTGTGTTAAAATCTGGTCTTTTTCACAGAGATTTTTTCTTACTAAAGTAAAAAAAAGTGTCCTTTAAATTAATCTACAAATTCTACCCAGCTAAACACTTTTCCCCTCTCTTTTTCCTTCTCTAAGCTTTACTCAGAGACGTGTATTCATCTTTGTTGGAAATGCACCTGTTCACAAAACTTTCGGAAAGACATTGCAACCCTGAACTCTGAACATAAAAGTAATGAATAGAAAACCATATTATAACTTATTTGTTAAAGACCTAAAATTGTACCAAAATACAATCTCTGACTAACAAAATAGGCTAGAAAACTATGATAATTATAACTCATACAATCCAACTCTGTAAATAACATTTGTCTTGTCATCTTCTTTTTTTGTACTTTTTTGTATCCTGTATTCCTTTTAATTTATCTTTAAGTCTTAATTGGATTTTTATTATCTTCTTATTTTTTTCATTCATTATTGGAAAATTTTTTTAATTTGATGTACAATATTTTAAGCATTTTTATAAAGTTCTAAAAAAAAGAAAAAGATTTATAATTTTGACCAAAAATAAAAAAAGGATTTAGTTAACTGTTTAATTTGTATTTATTCCCAAGTTTTTATTTGTAATTTGAAAATCCCAAAACTAGTTAGTCAGATAAACAGTCAGTCAATTACTACAACTTTGTGTTTTGCTTCAGCGCAGAAAAATGTCAGCTCAGCTGCTATATTTCCAGATTTTTTATTTTCTACTTCAGCTTTGCACAAATCTTACAATACATCTTTATTAAAAACACAATGATTGGTAATTGATTAATCATTTTAGACACACAACTCATGTTTTTGTGTTCAACTGTGAGGTTAACTAATGCTACATTAGCCAGCGAGCTAACCGAAACGTCTCACCTTTCTCGTTCCGGATGGGCACGGCTCCGGCCGTGGACTGGATCGGTGGAAGCTTCATGTTGACGCTTTCGTGACTAGACATGACTGCCCGGTCAACGATACAAAACTATCAATGTAAAAAAAAAAAGTATGCTTCACTTAGCTCAAATCAGCACAAGCTCCTCGTAGCTTCGCCAAGCAACCGGAAGTTTAACTAAATTGTGCGAAGGAACCGGAAGTGAGATCGTTCCGTCAGCGTTTTCCGCCTGCTGGGAACCTTCATAAAATATGCACCACTAGATTTTAATTGGTTGCACACAAATAACAACAACAAAGTTTATTACTTACTGTAGATTTATCTTTTAAATTAAAAAAGGAAGAAATAGAGACATATTGCCTATTACCGCCCCGTAGTGGTTACAATCACAATAAAAATATTACTACTACTACTAATAATAATAATAATAATACTATAGGAATATTTTACTATTTTTTATTGTTAGTAGTAGTAGTAGTAGTAGTAGTAGTAGTAATAGTAGTATATCATTATTATTTATTTATTAAGTTTATTAGAAACATTTGTACAGTACACGTCAGGTTACTGACATCTACTGACAAATTATTTCTCTGAGAAATGTGATGTTTTAACATAGCAATGCAATTTCACAACACAGAGAACAAACAAAACTCTAAATGTTATTAATCCTAGAATATAAAAAGTAACCAAAGGTACAGCACATGTGAAAAAGAAATGTTTAACAAATACAATAAAACACAATTTCAGGTTGCTGTTTTTTGTTTTGTTTTTAAATATGTACATTGAAAGGATTTAAAATCAATTCTAAAGCTATTGGCAAAACCACTGAAGGAAGTAGTCATCTTTCCACTTACAAATACAGGGTGGTCACATCCTTTCTAGAGTGTTACACTCATTGATTTTTAGTATTTTTGTATTCTACTGATCTTGTACTGTATTTATTTGAAACAAGTTGTATTTTTTGAGTGACGGCCTAAACAGGTCTCTTTTGGAAAAGAGACATGTCTCAGCTACACCTACCTGTACAAATAAAGGATATAAATATTTAAATTGATGAGTTCATTGATGTTTGTTTGGAAAATCTTCAAAGATTTCAGTTATTAGGGGAGTAAGGCTGTTCTATTTCCTCTAAACATTTTACAACACTTGCAGAGATGCTCTTAATTAAATTAAAAACGTTCAATTTTAAAGATTGCTTTATTGCATTAGCTGTTAAAAAAAATCGGATTAAACAATGGTTGTTTCAGCAAAAGTTATTCCTTCATTATGATCTTATCTCTGGTTTGACTTTTTTAGTGAAAATACTAAAACATCACGACCTGTTCAGTATGTTTGACTTTTATCCTGAGGAAACGCTTCTCGGTTAAAGTTTACAGACTAATGTGAGAAGAAAACATGTAAAAGCAGTCACCAATCTTTTTTTTTTTTTTTTGTAGAAATGTATTATGAAAATGTTCAACACCATCATCATCAAAACACTAAAAGCCAGAAAAATGATTCAATTTGTCATATACACAAAATTGTGCCCCTTTTGAAAATCCTGGAGATTTAAACTAAACAATTATAATCTGTGCAGAGACTATTCAATTCTTATTATATAAATGAATAATAGAAATCACACTGGGTTTTTCCTCTTTATTTGTTATTGTAAATAATTTAACATTTACATAATAAACCAAACGCATAGTAAACCAAACATAATGCATCAAAAATACAGCAAAGTGCATTTGATTTGTGATTTAAACAGTATATTTCCCTCTGAGAGGTGGCAGGCGTCAGAGTTGAACCCCTCTCTGTTTGAACAGCTCATCCAGCTTCTCCTCCAGAACTGAGTTAGTTCCTCTCAGGCCTTTTACCACCTCACAGGCCCAAACAAAGTACTGCTGGACCCGCTCAGCTGTCCATCCTGCCATTCACACAGAAAACAAAATGTATTATTGACTGGAAAGTACAAACACATTTTCTACTAAGTTTTCTAAAACATGAGCACAAAAATGTATTTGATGTCTTCTCTGACCAACTACATATTTTAAAATTAACAACTGAGGGGAGTCAAAATATGGTATAAAAGAGCATCCATCATAGCTTTAGTCTTAGTCTCTTAGTTGTGACAGGACAGAGAGGTGCTGACCGACAGGTGTGCAGCAGTTCAGGTCCCTGAGGTTGTACAGTTTATCCGCCAGTTTCACCAGTTTGGCTTGTTGGCTGCTGTGAGGTGCGTGCTCCACCTGCAGACGCTTCCTCTCCTGCTTCGGCAGACTTTTATCGTCTGTGACTTCCTGGACAATACGAGCCACAGTCTCCCCAAAGTTAGCTTCAAGCTCTTGGAGGGTGGTGTCCGTGTCTTCGACTGTGTCATGAAGCAAAGCGGCCTGCAGGTGGACAATAAGCTCAGGGAGTCAGGAAACTACCTGAGTGTGTTACAGTCATGACTACTGATGGTCTACCTGTAAAACCTGGATGTCTGTGACTCCTCCTTCATGGCTGAGGATTCTTGCCACTCCTTGAAATGACACAAAACCACATTAATTATAATAAACATGCAAATTTATTTGCATATTTCAGCTTGCAGTAGTCAAGGTCACGAGTTTCTGTGAAAATTCTTTTGCGAGTCAAAAGCTAAAAACCTTGGAAACAGTTATATAATATCAATCTGATTTCTTGATAGCCATGATCCTGCATAGATGTTCTCCAACACACCTGATTCTATTGTTTAATTACCTCATTGGCATTTCCCCAAGTTCTACAAAAGCCTGTTAATCATCTATTGATTCAATCATGTGTGTTGAAGCAGAGAAACATCTAAAACGTACAGAATCAAGCCCTCTTATAGCAGAAGTGAACATGTTGCTGCTTCAGTAGAATGAGCTCTACAGAAACCTGACTGAAAACTATCAGAGATTGTTGTGTTTGTCCAGAACTGTGGTGAACTGTGGTAAACACAACCTTTTCCTAAATCTTGGAAATAAATGGTAATTTAGAGATTGGTCTTTAGCTGCTACAGCTAGAGATTCGGTTTCTTTAGAAGTTAGTGGATTACAGCCTTCTTAAAGTAAGACTTGGCCAGAAACCTGTGAAAGAGTGATTATTGTGAGAACACTGGGACTGATGGACTGAAAAACATGTTTAAACAAAGATGAAGTTAAAATGTCAAGGGGGCAGGAAGGGACTTTCACTGAGTTAACTAATTTGGTTAGCTGTGGTAGATAAACAGGAGCTAATCTATCTAAAATAGCAGGCTGAAGTCAGAACAGACTTTATCTACAAAGGACAGAACACTTTCAGTCTCCATCTGAGTGAAACTGTAGGTGAAACAGGAGAGAGTGATGTTAAACATGCAGCACCATGGGATTCCCTTTGCTCCTCAACACCAAGTTAGAGAAACACTCAGACATCTCTGACAGAGGGATTAAAAGAGGTCAGGAGATGAACATGGAGATACTTTTCTTCCACAAGCACTCAACTTTACTGCAGTAACGCTTCAAGCTGTGAATACTGTCACTAATCCAAGAAGCAGGATTTAACACAGGAACTGATTTGGTTCTGTTGTCCAGGTACAACCAGCACAGCTTCAGAAGTGGAACACAGACTTTAAAACACTTTCTGCTGTCTGCTGTGGAAAACACGAGAGACCTGCTGTAGGTTCTTAACGGTAACAGAAACACAACAAAGGTTATTAATTGTAACAAGAACTATGCCAACATGTAAAATAAGTGTGTAAAAGAATCTAAGCTCATAAAACCACTGATAGGAGTCAGGAATTGTTTTTTGATCGTTCACCTGAAGGAGCAAAATATGAAATAAATGAACTCTTATTCTGGATTTCTGTGCTCAAACGTTTTTTTACTTATCATCCAAATAAAACATGAATACCTGCTGGTAACTGCAAGGCTTCAAAAACTTAAAATTCTACATAAACTGTTTCATACATTATGTTGAGTGAACTCACCGATAGGATGGTTAATGTAGGGAGTAGAGTCTGGATCTTTCCGTCTCTGGCAGCGATGTTTAACCGCAGCGAAATGAACAGTCTCCAATAACAACGAAGCGTCTGAATCCATTATAATAATAATAATTATTATTATAAAAGTCAAGTTGTTTGTGATCGCTCGGTGTTTCAGCGGGTGCGGTCTATTACATCACTTCCGTATTTCTTATCAAGCCCCGCCCACTTCTAGGGGAACTATTTTTGGTTTGGTATATTTTATAAATTATCAATTTTTACAAAACGCGCAGCAGCTGGTTTATGCGGTTCTGGGTTTTTGTTGCTATTATTTATGTTGTTTGTGTTTGTGACTTATTATTGTTTGAAACATTTCCCTATAATACTAAAGGTGTTTCTAATTTCAATTATTTGTCTAAATATCCCAAAATACTGCATTTACATGCTCATTTGATTATTTACTAGGGTGCAAATATATGCGTCATCTCTCAGGTAAAGATTCTTAATAATTTTTTAAAAATATAGAAAGGACTCGGGTGTGTGGTTGTTTGTCTCGTTCGTCTCTGTGTGGCCCTGCGATGGACTGGCGACCCGTCCAGGGTGTCCCCCGCCTCTCGCCCCTTGACCCCTGGAGATAGGCACCAGCTGCCCCGCGACCCTCTGTGGAGGACTAAGCGGCTACAGAAAATGGATGGATGGATGGATAGAAAGGACTCACATTAATAGTAAAATGTAAGAAGGAATAAATAAGAAAATGTTTTTTTTTTCTGATTTGCCCTAACACCAATAATAGTCAACAATTTAGTTTAATTCCTTAATTTCATAATGTAACCAGTTAGTTTTTATATAAGACCTAATTAGAACTTGCTGGAGCTGATGTTCTTTCCTCTTCAGATGTGGATTATGATTGAAGGTTTAAGGTTTTATTCTTTGGAATTCTAAAAAAAAAAAAAAGTATTCAAAGAAAAATCCAAACAGAAGGTCTTGAGCTCTTATTTGGACAACTGTGGCTGGAGAAACTACGGAAGAGGATTTGGACCGCCTAAAAAAATTATAATGATTAGAATTCTGACTTTAATCTCAGAATTCTGACTTTAATCTCAGAATTCTGACTTTATTCAAGGAGGTGAAATAACTTATTGAAGGAGGTGTGTCACAGACAGAGGAAGATAAGCACAGTTTATAAGTCTCTCTCTCTCCTTTACTTCAGACAGAATTGACAAAGCTACTCATATGAGCAGTGAAACGTCTTCAAAGAACCAAATAAGTCCAGTTGCCTTTATTTAAAACCCTTTTTTGGATTATCATGACCTGGATGATGAGAACCTTCACCAGCATATGTTTTTGTAAATTAAATTTGTCTAAATATTAACATATATTCTTTCCATCCACAGTAATATTCTTATATTATGGCTCAGGGGAAGAGAGGCTGTCCACTGAGTGGGGGACTGGGGCACCAACCCCGGCCCAGGCCATACGCTGAAGAGTCCCCGGGAAAGACACTGAACCCCCATTGCCCCCTGGGTGCCATCCAGATCCAACTTGGCAACCCACTGCTCATCAAACTGATGGGTCAAAAGTAGAGAAACAATTTCCTTAAGGGGATGAATAATGTTTCTAAATAACAGAAGAATATGAATTTATCATAAATTAGTATTATTATTTAAAAAATCCACATATATTGATATAGTTCCTATAATTTATTTATCTCTTTCTTTGACGAGAATATTATCCATATTGTGAATTGAAGTATAATTTATTTAGCAGGAGCACTGTTTAAGTAACAACACATAAATAAGAGTCTTTAGCTTGGTTATTCTTTTTTTATATACAGAGATTTAGAAAACCATTTCAGTGAGGGTCATTGACATTTTTGAATAAATTTAATTTAATAATTAAAATAATTCAATTTCACACATATACAAACATTTAACATTGCTTAAAAATCAACATCATTCTTCTATTTTACACACAAAGCACATCAAATTTAAACATGTAGAAAATGATTAGATTTTCCTGCCTACTATAATCTTTAATAATCTATAAACTTTAATAATCTAATCTATAATCTTATAATCTTTCAGAAAAAAAGATGGTTTTGCTTATACGGGATACATTATTCAATTTCTCTCTCAACAAAGCATTGTTACATTTAGACTTATACCATCAACTGTTATGTAGCCTGTGTTGATGAGAACTGGGTTTGTTGCATTGCACTGACAGAGGGGCGTGGTGCGCCACTCTATGGTGTCCGGGCGGAAACAGCTGATCATGTGATCCTTTCCGGGCTCATAGCTACGGACGCAGGTAGGCTAAATCCACAAAATTACTTTTCATCTGTTGAAACAGCTAAATACAAATGTACTTACATTCAAATATTGAGTTATTTTAATTGATTTATTTCACACAAATGTCAACATTTTGCTGTTTGTTTAAAACCTGAAAGTGAAGGTGATATATGTGTTTTTAGCCTACAAGCTAACATCCAGATCGAAGCACAGATGAGTTTCAGTTGTTGGAAACATCTCTGACATGTTTCTACTTTAGTTGCAGTATCTGATTATTTATGTGTTGTATTTATTTTAGTGCGACCTCTAACTGAATGACTGTTTTCATGTTGTTATTGTTGTAGTTCAGAATGGCTCACAGTGTCAGGAGAGATTCTCCGGAGTTCCCAGACTTCTCTCTCCTCAAGAGGCTGGTCAGAGATCAGCTCATATACCTGCTAGAACAGGTAGGAAAAGGCGCGCGCGCACACGCAAAACCGAGTTTATTTGGACTGGCTGCCAGATGATAATATGTGTTTGTTTTACTATCAAATTACTGGTATTAATACAAGAATATTAATACCAGTCCTTAACGCTTTATAAGGCAAGTGACCATATTTGATCACTTGTGCATTTTAGGGTTTTAAAATAACTTATCAGAATCAGTTTCATTGCCAAGTCAATGTTACACTGGCGAGGAATTTGTTTTGGTGTTTGGTGCAGAAGACAAATAATGCAAGAATACATTGTAAAAATATATGAACATTTTATCAACATTAGCTTTAAAAATGTACAGTGTTAGCAAATAAGGACAAGATTAAACTACGTGGGATGATGGCAATCAGAGCTGGATGATGTAGGAGGTCCAGAGCCAGTGGAGGAAGGGTGAGGGGCCACGCCCTCAGTTGGAGCTGCTAGTTCTCCTACTCCTGTGGTGACATGTGAGCCAGTTTCCAGAGCAGGATGACATTTTTCCAGCAGACCTCCTGATTGATGGATGATTTTTCCTGTATTTGCATCAGCGTGGTTGATTATATTTCTATTAATTTGAGAGAAGTTGTTTTGTGCCCCTTTTTGGATCACAGAACACTGACGGTGTGCTTTAAATTTAGATTAGCAGCCTAAACCTGACACTCTTGCATGTTTTAAAAGCTTTTTTAAAAAGTAAGACAAAAACAAAACACGGTCATTATTAATGAATAATTTTAAAATAAAAAACAAACAACATTTTAATAGTCTGCAGTAAGTAATACTCAATGGTGGAACATTAAACGTGTTTCAGTGAGCACCTTTTAAAAGGTTAGTTGTAGAGTATTGTCAGATTCCTTTGAGCTCTTTTGTGTCTAAAATCTGGTGTGAATATGTACTGATAGTAAATCCTGGCTTACAATACCAGTGTTACCAGTCATAATTTGATCTGGTAGACAGTAAGCTTTCATTTGGCAGCAGGTTCCATTTTCTTTGTGTTTAACCGATCATTCTGATTTAATATTTCCCTTCATCACACAGTTGCCAGGGAAGAAAGACCTTTTTATTGAAGCAGATTTGATGAGTCCATTAGATCGTATTGCAAATGTGTCAACCCTAAAGGTAAACCAAGTTTACTACCTAATTCTCAACATACTCACGTTTCTAATATTTTATAAAATATTTTTCATTTTTTTGTAGCAACATGAAGTGGATAAACTCTACAAAGTGGAATACAAACCTGTTATCAGCACCTCAGATCAGTGAGTTATGCAGCCGATTAACAGTGTAATAGAACATTTTACAGTTAGAAGTCTTATCTGACTGCCTAATGACTGGTTTTACAGGCTATGTTTTCTGATTCGTCCAAGAATACAAACTGTGAAGTGGATATGTGGTAAGTATTGTTTTAGTTCAGGTTATCAGTCTTAATCTTATATTTATAAAAAAAAAGTCACATGATGAAACTGAAGTGTTACCAACTTAAACACATTTTTCAGTTATTTGTGAAAGTGTGAGTTTTTAAGAGCTTTTTAAAGTAATAACACATTTACCCTCTTATTTCAGATGTGGTCAATGCAGACAAGGCAGCAGGAAGATTTAAAAGATATAAGATCATTTTCACGCCTCAGAAGGTACGCCATCCTCTGCTGTTGTGTCAAACTACTAGGTTGTGTACTCGGATGAGCAGCGAAACGTCTTCAAAGAACCAAATAAGTCCAGTTGCCTTTATTTAAAACCCTTTTTTGGACAAACTACTAGGGTTTTACTTGTGTCCACTCTTTTATTGTTATGTTGTCTTCATTTTATTGGTCTGGTCCCAATTCACAACAAAAATATTATTTAGACCTTAAAGAGAAGAAAGGTTAGATTACATTCAAACCAATACAGTTAAGGTCAATACTAGTATTTATAAAATGCTCATTTATAATGAATACATTCATTAATAGTCTGGTGTTTTGTATTTACCTGATTGTTTCTTGTCTAGTTTTATGCGTGTGAGGCTGTCCTGGAGGAGCAGGGGATCTTTGGTGGTGAGTTTTTTGTTTTCTAGTTTTTATTTGTTTTTCTAATGACTTGAGTAAACAAAAGGATGTGTTGAAATATTCTCTGTCCTCTTACAGATGTGACTACAGATGAGTGGGCTTTCTACCTCCTTCCTCTTGATGATGATATTATCAGTCTGGAGCTGCCAGAGTTCTTTAGAGACAACTTTTTGGTAAACTATTTTGATGGATGATTCACATTTTTTGCAGTATGTGGTTGCTGTTCATCCTGATTTTATTTTATTTTTTTAATAAGATTTAATTATTTTTTACATTCAAGAACCACAACAGTATGTTTTGAGCATTTACACAGTGACAGGTTTACTTCTACTTTAGTTTTTCTGATTGTTTTTTAGGTTTAATTTTTTTAACCTTATTTAATGGCACACTATGTAAGATTTTCATATTTTTAAATCTTTTTCTTGAGCCAGTATGTGCTAATATGACCCTTTACAGGGTTAATGAAAAGTCACTCGGCCCCATCTGCTGCGTGTGTCCAGAATACCACGCTTACAACTTCTGAGTCTTCGGTCCGGTGCCCTGAAGTCTCACAAAGTCACATATCTTGCGAGCCAAGACCCAATGCGGCTAGCTGATATGCTAGCGCCGGAGTGTTTTTAGCTCATGA
This sequence comes from Callopanchax toddi, assembly GCA_006937965.1. NCBI lineage: Eukaryota > Metazoa > Chordata > Actinopteri > Cyprinodontiformes > Nothobranchiidae > Callopanchax > Callopanchax toddi. Next base: position 363,933 of record SSNR01000317.1, on the reverse strand, counting down.
TTCCTGCTTTTTTTCTATCTCTCCCTGCTTGAACACAGCTGATTTCTTTAAATGAGTGATGAACCGCTCCAGTAGAAAGCAATGAAGGCTGAAGAGACATTTAAATAGTTAGATTTAAGTGTTTCTGAGCAAAGACAAGGCTAAAGTTTTTACGACAGTGATTTAAAACAGACACTAAGGGGTGCTAAAAACAACCCAAAACTGCCTTTAAAAGAAACTTCAATACAATTGTCCCAGTAAGAATTTGTCTTGGCATCTGACACTTTAATTGTGTTCATGATTATTTTCCATATCATATATTTAAACCATTTGTCTAAATAAATTAATGTGTTCCAAACAGTCACAACTTTGTGGATTCAGAGCTTTTCAGATCTTATCAGGGAATACTTTTTGTCTGTGAACACGAGTCAGTAAACATTATCAAATACTTGCTAATACTTCCCACTAGAAGTTTTATTTTTTAAATTTGAATTATGTCTCTTCATGCAACTTGCAAGTAAACAAGTCTTGCTTTTAAAATGTGTTTTTTTACAGGCAGGAGACCAGCGATGGGTGAGGACAGCTGGGAGCGCGCTGCACCTCCTTTACTCTCTTTACGGCCCTTTCTCAAAGATCTACGGCATCGGACGGTGCTCTAAGGTGCAAAATGATCAATCACCAACGATTTGTTTACCCTTCAGATCTGCTCTGAGGTGTTTTGGGTTTAGATTAGATAATGTTCCAGCTGTTTTTTATTGTTGTCTGACACCAGATGACATATGAGTCTTGGAGGAAGCTGGTAGAGGAGGGAGAACAAAAAGCTCGCCAAGCAGAAATTGGGAATGTTTTTCTAATTGATCGAGGTAAAACCTGGGTTTTCAGACTGAATGTTGTGCTGCACTCTGCTGTAATCTCACCCTGATATTGTTTGTTGTTGTTTTTTTTAGATGTGGACTTTGTCACTCCTCTCTGCTCACAGGTTGTCTATGAAGGACTTGTGGATGATATATTTAGAATCAAATGTGGTGGGTGCCAATGCTTGGTCAGCTGAGTTTTGATGGAAAAGACATAAAAACCTGTCATTTAGTTTTCCTAGAGGCTTATCTTAATGGTGGCCAGTAGGGGTCCATCCATCCATCCATTTTCTGTAGCCGCTTATTCCTCCACAGAGGGTCGCGGGGCAGCTGGTGCCTATCTCCAGCGGTCAAGGGGCGAGAGGCGGGGGACACCCTGGACAGGTCGCCAGTCCATCGCAGGGCCACACAGAGACGAACGAGACAAACAACCACACACCCACTCACACCTAAGGACAATTTACCAGCCCAATTAGCCTGACAGTCATGTCTTTGGACTGTGGGAGGAAACCGGAGTACCCGGAGAAAACCCACGCACGCACGGGGAGAACATGCAAACTCCACGCAGAGAGGCCGCAGAGCCGGGACGCGAACCCACGACCTCCTTGCTGCGAGGCAACAGTGCTAACCAACTGCGCCACCATGCAGCCGCCAGTAGGGGTGTCAGGAAAAAATTGATTTAGTGATATATTGCAATATTTCATGTCACAATATTATATCAATATTCTTAAAGCACAATATTGATTTTATAAATTAACTATTTACATGCAAAAATGAACAGTGTTGCATTTCAACCTCCGATCACTTGTTGGTTGCAGTCATTAGTCCTTAGCAGTCCTCTGTTTCTATGGAACATCGAGATCTCGCCATAGTATCGGTGAGTGGCAAATGTTGGTAACTTCACACAGCTATTCGATGGATGAAGCAGAGAGGATACAGACGGCCCCAGCAGCTTTCAAAGCTGATGTTTTGGCACATTTCGGTTTCACAACAAAGAAATGATGTAAAGACTGTGAGAGGAGTTATACAGTCTGTAAAATCTGCAACGGCAGAGTCAAATACTCAGGCAACATGACAAATTTGTGAGCACATGTGGCTAGAAACCATGATGACGTAGCATTAAAGGCTCATTTTAGCATAAAGCAAATTGATTCTGCTCAGCAGACACCTGGAGAAGCTAACTTTTCTGTTCAGCTGCAACAGTTATCCAACAATTAAATTAATAAATATCGCAATATATCCTATCGTTGCCACTGCACTGTGATGCATATCATATTGCCAGATTCTTGCCAATACACACCCCTAGTGGCCAGTAAAGGTAAAGCACTTCTGTACAAGTGTAACTTTCATACAATGATGTGAAAAAGATGACTTTTAACGTTTCAACAATATCCCATCATAGTTTGAACATTTTTCAAGTCAAATTACATTTTTGTATTTAGAAAATAAAAATGAACGTACGATTTCATGTCAGGGATGCATAAATAATAAAGGACTGTTTGTAGGTTTTCTGTGTGTCAATGTCTCATCACAGCTTCTTGATTCTCCAGGTTGTGTTGAGTTTGGACCTGATGTTACTTCATCTGATAAAGGTGTAAAAGTCATGCTGAACTCTCAGGATAAGGTATGACTAACAGATCTGCTGCTGATCTTCTCTGTCCTGGTTTTAACTTCAACATCCGTTTGATTCGTCATTTCTCACAGGTGTTCAATGAAATCCGAAACGAGCATTTCTCAAACGTCTTTGGGTTCCTCAGTCAGAAAGCCAGGAACTTGCAGACTGCATACGATGTAAGTAAATGTTGATCGCTGTAACTAATGTGACTGATGTAGATAACACTTTTGGTTTTTGGTTGTCTTGTTTTGTTGGTTCTGTAGAAGCGCCGGGGGATGGACATACAACAGATGAAGACGTTTGTGTCAGAGGAGCTAAAAGGGTTGAAGCAGGAGCATCGCCTGCTTAGTCTACGTCAGTTTACTGAGCATCAGAGTGACAAATGTTTTTAAAAAAAGTTTTGAAGCTGCATTGCTTAACAGAACTTTTCTCTTCCAGACATTGGTGCCAGTGAATCTATGATGAAGAAGAAAACAAAGCAGGACTTTCAAGAGCTGTTGAAGACGGAACACTGTAAGACTCTTTATCTTTAATTTTTAGGTATTGGAGATTCTGTTTTGTCATAAAACAGAAATTTTTGACTTGATCTTAGAAGTCAACCTAGAATATGTGCTAACTTTAGCTTAAGGTATTGGGGGTAAAATGTGTCTTTCAGGCAGATTGCTGGTAATAAAGAGCCAAAACACCCTGTTTAGAGCTGATTCTTTACCAGTTGTCTGTTATGTGTTGACACAACACAACCTTAGATTTTATGAGAAATTTACATATTTAAATGATTTATAGGTCAGAGTTAAGTGACTTAAAACGAATTGCTTTGAAAACTGTAAACTACAAAAACTGGACAAAAAACAATGAGTGACAAGTAGACAAAGTCCAAAGATTTTTAAAGTCCAAACCAAGAAAAGACTCAGAAAGTCTGACCTAAATCTCGACAAAGTCTAATCTAAAAAAAAACTTTACCCATTTAACCAAAGATCATTTCAGCGGATTGTTATTGACCGATGTTGATGTTTTCTTAGGTTTACTTGAAGGATTTGAAATTCGTGAAAGCATTTCTTTCATAGAAGAACACATCAACCGACAGGTGGGCCTCGTTTGTCACAGATCTTAGTAAAGAGTATATTAAAATAATAACTTATTGTAAAAAGTATTTCTTTTTTCCTGTAGGTCTCCATGATTGAAAGTCTAAGGCTGCTATGTCTTTTGTCTGTCACGGAAAATGGTAAAGTCGCTCACATTTGTGAAGCTAAAGTCAAAAATGTTTAACTGTAGGAGAAACAAACGTGTGACTGTTTTCTCACAGGGCTCTTGCCCAAAGATTTCCGGTCATTAAAAGCACAGTACCTTCAGGTAAGCAGAAACGTCCATAAACTGACACAAGTATTTGACCTCAGTGTGAAATATCCCTTATTTTTGAAGGACTTTCTTGGATTTGTTGTGGTTAAAGCACTATTGTCTTTTTCTGTTTGTACTTTTTGTATTTATTGGGATTTTTGTGGTAGTCTGTTCCTTTTATTTTTACCTACAGATGATAATAAAATGGGAGAAACAGACATGCAGCAACTGATTAGTTTCAAGTTCAAGTTCCCTCATTGGTCTCCCAGGGGAGACATTTGTTATGGATTAGAAGGTCAATGCTGCAGTACCGCACGGAAATAAAACCATGTAAAAAACAAAATTAATAGAGAGAAGTAGATAAAAGAACAATGTAACAAATGTGCAAAATCTCCTGTAGCTACATGGCCGTGTACCTGTATGCAGATTCACATACAAACTCAAGGTAGGGACATCAATATATCAACATGATGTTACAACATCGTCACCAGTCACCCTTCTACCTGCACCTCAGAGGCCTCTCATTAAGGATCTTGATTGAACAATGGATGAATGAGTTTTTCAAAAGGATTGTGTTTTCAGAACCTCCTCCCTGAGTTCAATAGAACATATCCTGGAAACAGTAGTTTGATGAAAACTTATTTCTTTAAAGAACCTAATGAAGAAAATTTAAATTTGGCAGGATCTTGATCTGTATTCAGCCATCTTTGTGAATAAGAAAACTATTTTAATTATGCTTGTTGCCTACTCAGTTAACCTGATCTATAATAATATAATCTGTAACGTGTTCTCCACCTTCATCAGAGCTACGGCGTTGACCACCTGCTCACATTCTCCAACTTGAAGCAGCTCGGGTTGCTGGTGGAGCAGCAGCCTGGGGAGACGCTTACTGTTATGGAGAGCAAAGTGGGCAAACTGGTCAATGACAAAACTGCAGGTTTGTCACAACATCACTTCAGGCAATGGCTTATTGAATTTACAGACATTGTAAAGACATTATGGACAATTCAGGTGTAAAAAATGCTGATACTCAGTTATTTTGACTTATTTTCTGAATGTATGAATTTAAAATGCTTCATGTTTATTTTATTTGTTCACAACCATTTTTGCATTTTAGGTCTGCAGCACATTTAAAAAATTTGAATGTTAAAGGTTATACCACATATTAATGCTTGCATTCCTTCTTACAACACTCAGATACAGTTAAACATACAAAGTGATAAAGAGTTTCAGGTGGTATTTCCCATTTTCCCTGAAAACACATCTTAAAGTATTCAACAGTACAAGGTCTTCGTCACATGAAATTCTTCAGGATTCTCTACTGGGAACAGCTCAGCACATCAACAGGTTTCAGGGTCTAGTTGCCTCCTCCTCCTCCTCCTCAGCCATGTCTTTTAATGTGTGCAAAATATGGTTTTACTTTGTCTTGTTAAAAAAATGCATGAACTTGAAATACAGCATCTTTGCTCATCAAAATTTGTCCTTTTATAAATACAGCTTTGTATCAAATTATGATTAAAAAAAAAAAATTGTTTCTGAGCTCATTGTTGGCCCCAAATTGCTCTAATCCAACCTTTTTTTGGATTGTTGAAGGCCTAAATTGCAAGAATGGGTGTAATGAGGCAAAATATGAAAGATCTCAGGTTCAAACTGTCTGCTGGAGGGAATAAAAGTAAACGTAAAGCAAGAGTCTTTATTAATATATTTTTTGTATTCTCCTTACTGTTGCATATTAATCATGTTTATGGTTCATAACTTGATTGGAATGTATTTATAGTGGCATGTTTTGTACTCATTTTATTTCTTCATTTGAATTGTTTCAGGAAAGCTGACCGATGCTTTTTCCTCTCTGGCAAAGAAGGGCAATTTCAGAGCCTTGAGTCGAAAACTCAATCTGGTAAATGATGATTCTTTCAACTGTTTCCTCCAAAAAAGCTTTATTATTTAAAGAGAATGAAAGGTTAGCTAGTTTTGTTCTTACCACATTTTGAAAGGTGAATGTTATCATGTATATTTTTGTAAAGGTACCAAAGTCAGATGAAGAATATGACCTACGTGTTCCTCAAGACATGGCTTATATCTTCAGCGGGGCCTACATCCCTCTGAGCTGCAAACTCATTGAACAGGTGAGTCCTTCATCGGAACTCATGTATGCCACTGGATGGAAACTATTACCAGAATAAATGAGCATTTCTGTTTTTTTACACAGGTGTTGGAGAGAGATGGTTGGATGGGGCTTGAAGAAGTAACCAGGCTGCTAAATGGGCATGAATTTGCTGTTACAGGTTAGATCACCAGGAGTATAAAAATTCAAGAAGCTACTGTTTCAGTTTATACACTGATATATATTCTAGAGCTATCAGTTTTGTAGAGCTAAGTGTTTTCTCTTTCACATCAGGCAGTAGCGGGGCTGAATTAAAGCCCAAGAACAACGCCCAGCGCATCGTTCTGGTTATGTTCCTTGGTGGATGCACCTTCTCTGAGATTTCAGCCTTACGTTTTCTTGGTAGAGAGAGAGGTAAATGTGGAATCAGTTATTATGGATTTTTCATTCTTAGCTCTTGTTGTGTCAGTGTTGTTTTGGGTTAAGTATTAGCTTTGATTTTATAATTAAAAACCAAACATACAACAATCTGAACATACCCTTATGATTCTTTAGGTATATATTGCCATTATGTCAATAGTGTGCATTTCGTTATGGCCTTCACTTTAGCTGTCAAAAAAGAGAAGTGGTCCTCTGGTGACTTAATTTCATTTACTAAAATGAACTGCTATACATTAACAACAACATTTAGTTTTACTTAGGTAGTTATTGCTATATATGTGTGTATATGTATGCTAGTTAATGTTGATTTTTGGAATAAGTGCAGAAACTGCAAGAATTAAGTACAAAAACAGCGTGAATGTGGGGTTTCAGCTACTTCTCTTGCCTTGTTTCAGGCTATAAATTCATTGTGGTAACAACCGCAATTACGAACAGTTCAAGACTCATGGAAGCTCTACTGGACAACCCTGTATGAAACCTGTCGCCACAAAGAACTGGACCATGACGCGTTCCTGCAGCCTCTTGTCATAAATGTCATTCATCAACGAATGTTCCCTTTTAGCCTTTCTCCGACCAAAATAACTGTAAAAATGTAAAAAGTAATTAAACATGTGTGTTTTTTTAAAAAGTGTGTTTATTTTCTTCAAATTTAGACGTAATTTAATAAAGGGACTTTATTTTAAAATAAGCTAAGGAGAAACGCGTCACACCCTCCATCAAACAAGTGGGTTCGTTGTTATATAAAAGCGTATCCTAAGCCTTGAGAGGCGGGCGGCTCACCTTTTCTTAAACGTAAAAAGCCCCGCCGGTCGGTATGGGTGTACAGAATCACGCGCACCCGCTCAGCGAACCAATCATAAAGCAGAAAGCTGCTGCACTCGTATTCAAACCTAGCATAAACCGTCTACAGTCAGTGAGCTCAGCCAGAGAGACGGTTTACCGCTGTGCGTTTGGTGTTACTCACAAATACCTAGTGGTCTGGATTTTAACAATGAGAAAGAGGTAAGTCTGGAGCTTTTTATTAGTAAAGGTGGAGTTTCTGAGCGTAAAAATTAAGAGAAGAGTAATTAACATTACACAAGGCACCAATTGTTAGCTAATCTGTTGATCAGTTCAGGCGATACCATTCAGTATTTGAATATAATACCAGCGACTTAAAAAAAAACTTTTTCTGAATTAAGCCAGAGTTAAATCGTTTGTGCTGGTTGTTTTATACATTTTTAGCGAGATTCTCGCCGCAGAGGCAGTTTCATGCCTGAATAAAGCGCTGTACCAGTTGAAGGACATTTGGGAGGAGATTGGTATCCCGGAGGACCAGAGACTACAGAGAACCAATGCTGTCAAAGGCCACATTAAGGTGAGCCATCACACAGGTGTTATGCGCCAGTCTTCATTTAGTAGAAGTTTCAGTCATGTTTATAAATTGTGTGTTGATTAGCTCTGAGAGAGAGAGAATAATGAACAGGTGGTGGGTGTTATCATGATAGTGTTCCAGTTTCTCCTCCAGCCCTGCATGTCTCCACAAGAACACATGGGTCAGGTTTATTCATTTACCATTTAGTTTAATGCATACATCACGTTATCTTACAAAATAATGTAATTTCAAACACGAAATATAAACTGTAGCTGCTCCATCAGCCTTAACATTTGTTACAGTTTTAAAGTAGAAAAAAAGCTGCAATCACCTGTTTAGAACTGTATTATTGAAGATCAATCTGTGCACAAAAAACCCAACATTTTTACAACAGATAAAAATGTCACTGTGTAGTTGCTGAAGTTACATGCGCATAAATAAGAGCAATTTGGTGCTTAAATCTCCAGAAGTCACAAGGCGGGGGACACACTGGACAGGTCACTGGTCCATCACAGGGCTAATATTCAGTTCCATCTGATGGGAAAAAAGATTTCTGGAGTAAAATACTTTTCGATAATTAAATATGACATCTACAAATTGTATTTTATAGACAGCTGTGGTTACATAGAAAGTTGCGCAGTTATCGCAACAACTAGTGTGCTAGTAAACCCTAACCTGCTCAAGGAAGCAGCATCAGTGACTAGAATTAAATATACTGGATTCTAAAGAAAGCATCCTTGCTTTGCTTCACTCAGACTGGTTTCTACCTATTTTTAAAACATCAACATCTTTACTTGTTCCACAGAACTTACTGGACATGATGATTAAAGAAGAGGAAACTTTGAAAAATAAACTGATAAACAGCATTCAAATATGTAAGACAGAGATGGAGAAACTCTGTTTGGATCTCCAGATTCCTGTTTTTGAGGTAACCTCTTTTTCATGGTGTATAAAAAAATAAATTTACTTTCTTGTCTGTTTTTTAAACCTTCTTAAACTATATGAGATCAACTGACTTATTCTGTCATTTGTTTTCACAGCTGTTCTTAGAAATATACATCAGTCTTTTTTGCTTCTCCCAAGTATTTCCCTGCTAATTCTCCTTGGTTATTTGGCTCTGAAAGCTTGGATAAAAAATAAAAAAAATTGTAGTCTCATGTATTTGATTCAGTTTGTTAAACAGGTGACTTGAAATGTCTGACAGTGGTTTTATTCTATGTTTTTCTTTCCTGTCTATTTAGGATGAAGAGGGTCTTGGTATGCTCCAGCAAGAGAAGAACATCCGCACCCAGGTGGAGGCTCTGATGCAGGAGAAGAATCGGAGGATGCAGCAGTTGAAATCTCTGTTGGAGCAGGACCAGGACCTGTGTGACATTTTGTGCTCCATGCCATACGGCATCTCCCAAGACTCTGTCCCCTCACTGGAACAACTGGAGAACTTCCGCCAGCACATCTTCAACCAGAATGAAGAGAAGGTGAGAGCGCTTCACTGTTATTTACTCCATTGGTTCATGTGTATTCTCTATTATCAATATTTGAGTTCTTATGTCTGAAGATCATTATTAGACGAGCTCTAGTATCTTACATAGACCCCACACTCACAACAAGAGATGTGAAGAGTAACTGATTTGTACCAGAACACAAACCAGCACATGCATGACAAGGACATCGTTAGAGCAGCTGTGACTGAATGTAGTGATATCAAGATGCATTGTTTTTGCATTAATTTAGATATTTAAACTGTAAGACTTGTAAAGTTGAATTCATTTAGTTCACCTTCTGGTGAAGGTTCTTAGTCATCATCCAGGTCATGGTAATCCAAAAGGGGTTCAAATGAAGGCAACTAGACTTCATTGGTTCCTTGAAGACACCGCTTCTCATCCGAGGAGCTTTGTCATTTCTGCTCATTAGTTTGGGAGTGTGTCGATATGCATACTGTATTGTCCACAGAGCAGAGAGGCACAGTCCTACTAACAAACCAATGATTGTTTTTATTTACTGCAGGAGGCTTTGCTTCATGATTGAATATTGTGTTTTCACACTGAATCATAAATTCTTCTGAATTTTTGTTGGTTTTTGACTAAAGGTGTAGATGGAATCTGGTAATTTACAACACTTGTTTCAGAGACTTAATGCTTTAAAAATAAATGCAGTCAAATCACTTAGTGGTGTTCTCTGTTCTGTTGACAGGTAAAGCGATATGCAGAGTTCATGGAACTCAAGAAGCAGATCATTTTGCACATGGAGGAGTTGGATCACATCCCAGAGACCAGCTTCGAGAAAGATGTCGTCTGTGAAGACGAGGACTCTTTCTGTCTTTCCAGAGACAATATCACATCTCTAAAACTGCTTCTCTGTCAGGTAAGATGATCAATATCCAAGCTGCAGTTAAATATTTTAATAAGAACTTTAAAGGGTTTCCACATATTATTGGGTCTTATAAGATGGCTCGTTGTCGTTGCACACATCAGTTGTTTCATTCACTTTAAGCTACTATTCTCCTTCATGTCCTCCCTACAGCTGGAGGAACGTAAAGCAGAAAATGAAGCGACTTGTGAGAGCCTCAGAGAGAAGGTCCAGCAGCTGTGGGACCGGCTTCAGACTCCCCAGGAAGAGAGAGGTGCTTTGAACGAACACATGGTCTCATCCAGGAAGAGGAACCTGAAGGCGGTGAGACAAATGGAGGCACTCTGCTCTGTGCTGTGGATTTTTCTACTTCAGCCTCTTTTGTCTGTTATTCATGATCAGCTGACATTTTCTCTTCATTTAATTTTTACACTTGTATCTTTATTCAGTTACAAGCAGAAGTGCAGCGTTTGGAGGAGCTCAAACTTCAAAACATCTGCAGTGTCACGGATGCCATTCGTTCTGAGATCGCTGTGTTTTGGGAAAAGTGCTTTTTCAGCATTGATCAGCGGAAGGCGTTTTCACCATATTTTAGTGGTGAGTTTTTGTGTTTGATCATTTTACTAGCCGCTGCTAAAAAAATACTATATATAGTTTTTTACTGATTGTAAAGTCTATTTTTTTTTTCTTATTTTAAGAGGATTTTAATGAAGAACTGTTGGCTCTACATGACGCTGAGATCCTGCGCTTAAAACAGCATTATGAGATTCACAAAGAACTCTTTGAAGGTGTCCAAAAATGGGAAGAAAGTTGGAGGCTCTTTTTGGAGCTGGAGGTGAGTTCATTTAATTTCCCTCTACAATAGAAGTCCTAAAGTCCTAAAACTCCCAAAGCGCTTCACACTACATCGACACATTCACCCATTCACACACACATTCACACACTGATAGCAGTTAGCTTTACTTTAGCCACAGCTGCCCTGGAGCAGACTGTCAGAGGCTGGAGGCACCACAGACAATCTGGCGCCTATGGGCCCTCCTCCTCACCACCACCAGCAGGCAAGGTGAAGTGTCTTGTCCAAGGACACAACGACAAAGCAACCCAGCTGGAGCTGGGGATTGAACTGGCAACCCTCCGGTTACCAGAACGGCCGCTCTACCAACTGGGCTACACGCCGCCCCACTTGAGACTTTCTCTTTTTTTCAGCACCAGTGTCTGTCAAACATTGGTTTATTAAACCTGAGAAATCTGTCAATTAAATTAAGCTGAATGTTGACTGTTTTCACACACAATACCAGACTGTCCAAAGTGCCATGCTCTAATATATCATAGAAATTTTTAATAAAGTGTCAAGTAGTTAATGACCATCAATCTTGAATAGCTGCTGTTGGCAAATTGTTTGGTCAGTACTAGTTATTTGAAAAACATCCAGTGTTTTTGTGAATCTGCCTTGCTACTAAACTTGTTTTGGCAGTTCATAAGATTTTTACAGTTTTAGTGCTTCTACTAGTTATTGATCGGGCTAAGAAGACTATAATTGAAGAAGACTATACTACATTGTCAGCATTTTTTCCTAATTTTCATCTTGCAGTGCTGAGCATTTAAGATGTTATTACATAATTATCAGTGGTGGATCATGCATTTCACCTCTTGGCCTTCAGTGGTTTCCACTTCACTCCAACCTAAATTAATACACCTGATAATTCCATCAATATGACATCACAGCTCCAGTATCCATGCAAAATTACACATACACATTACCTTATCCTTAGTATAGGCTGGTCAAATGCACATTCTTGGGCAGGTCTGAACTGACCCGGGCAGGGATGTGTCACGCTGCAGTTGGCAGCAGCCTACAGGTCATACAGATGTGAAAGCTCAGTGACACACACTGCAGGTGATGGATTACTAACAAAGTAAAATGACAAATGCAATAAAAATACAAATAAAATGCTTGCACTCACCACCATGGATCTCCTCCACATCATAGCTACAAACACCAAATCCATCAGTTTCCATCAAACAGCATTCCCAGCAGTATAATTCCAGTGTCTCTCTGAAGCGGTTATCCATGGCAACGTTCATAGTTCCTTGTCTGAAAATGAACAAACCGTTTTCCCTGCTGGGACAGAACCCCTTCAACTCCTTCAGCCATTGTGGGTTAAAAAAAATACTTATAGCTGTTGGTAGCTAACGAGTCACCGGTTAAGATGAGATATTTTGCACAATGGCGCCATTCAGCTAAAACAAGAGCGTATCCAATCACTGCGTTCATGTCAACATCAGTGTAACACCTTCTAGAGAGCCTGGAAGTCGCAGACTCGAGAGCTGATTGGCTATTGCAACTGACTGAATAGTCAGTTGCCTCAGGCAGATTTCAGAAAGCCTAACGACAAAAGCTAACTGAAATCTGTTTGGATAAAACCCTACCTCAGTATTTAACACTGTAGCAGTGCAACCAAGTGGATATAACATGATATAAAGAGAACAGACCAGGGAGAATCATTTTATTAAATATTTACCAAAAGATAAAATACATTTAGATCTCTGAGTAAGTTTTAGGCCAGCAGAGAAGGCCTCGCTGGCCCTGGCGGCCCACCACTGATATTTCTTATCTTGATCATTTGTAGAAAAAAGCAACAGATCCAGCAAGGTTCACAAACAGAGGAGGAAATCTTCTAAAAGAAGAGAAGCAGAGATCAGAGCTCCATAAAAGCCTGCCAAAGGTAAGACATGAAGACAGTTGTAATCTTAAATGTTCATGCTTTGGTTGCAATTCTCAGTGCTTTAATGCCATTGTGCTCATGTTTTAAGCTTGAAAAGAAATTAAAAGACCATATTGATGTGTGGGAGAAGGAGCAAAACCAGGAGTTCCTGGTGAATGGACAGAAGTTCCTGCAGTATGTGACACAACAGTGGGAGCTTCACCAAATGGAAAAAGAAAAGGAGAAACATGACAGGGTAAGCAAGTTGTAGATTAAACTCGGATATGTGTTTATTACAAAATGTTTTGACTCTTTCTCTTTCCATATTTTCTACAGCACCTAAAGAAGAGCAAACAGACAGAGGAGGATATGCTGTATGGAACAGCTGTAAGAACTCCAACCAAACGCAGGTTCCTCTGCACTCCTACCTCCAATAAAACACGAAAGGTGGCGTTTCTGACCGAACCTTTATATGGAATCAGTTCTGTCTTTTCAGCACTAACTCGCCTTATGTCTCCTTCACCAGTTTAATGCAACTTCCAGCGTCTCTATCGCCACCTCTAACAGCACCATGCGCTCTGCCTATGGAGGAACAGTCTGTCACTCACCAGTTCACCGCATTCCCCTCTCTGCAAACAAGGTCAGATTAGTACACACATCAGCCCTAAAGCTATGAGAAAATCAGAAGGAAAAGTGTCTCATTCAGTTAAAACTCACAGTTGGCTTGTGTGTCTTATGTCCCATTTATTGAGTGTAAACTGTAAATCCCTTTTGGTGTGCATCTCTCAGGCTTCAGCAGCAAGTACACCAGGTGGTGGTAAGCCCCCCCACCCAAGAGTTCAGGGCTGCAACAAGGAGAACAAGCCTCAGCTGAAGGGGACCCCTTTGAGTGGTGCGTTGCAGACCCCACCTAACATCAGCATAGCCTCTGTTGCCAGCACATATTCAGAGTTTGTGGTAATTGTCATTTTTGTCTTTAATGCATTTTTTCCAGCTTTTTTCCCCTTTTTGCTGTGCTTTAACACATGTAGACGTATCATAAAAAAATACTGCTCAGTTCTTAATGATGTTAATTTATGTTTTAGAGGGACTTGGTCAACACTGAATCGGTTCAGTCAAGGTGTGTTTGAAATCCTAAAACTCTCTGTAATCCTAACTAATCCCTGTGTAATTGTTGCATGCCTCTGGTCAAACGGAAAACATCCCACTCACTCCAGGGAACTCCTAATGCTGTAGCTAGGAAGTTCTGAGGAGATGTTCATCCAGCTCATCTAATGGGTCTGGTGGTCTTTAAAGATGTTCAAAGTACCCGTACGGTTCTGCATGGAAAATTGGGAACATACGGTGAATCAATATTCGGTGAATCAATATTCAAACTAACAGTGGAAAATAGGAGGGATAAAAGATTTATAGGGTAAAATATTAATGTACTCGGCTATATGACACATGCATTCATTTTTGTTTTTAACTTTACCAATCTAATATGGCATTTTAAACAGATATGCTACCATATGACTCCTTGTGGGTGCGCTAAACGCATGAATTGAGTAAAAATGGATCAGAAGTTACCTAGCTGTAACTGTAATACTGAGATTATTTCAGATAATTAAAACAGTTATTGGTACAAATTGTTGAGATGCTGAAGCATTTTAAAATTCTTGATTAAGTTTTATATTTAGCTTGAGGTATTTTGAAGGATTATGAGTCAGTTTATCGTGTATGATTCATTGAGAAGTTCCTAACTCAATAAGTGTGGCCAGCTGATATTTAAATGTTGACAGTTTATTAGCTAAAGATAAAGCAGTAACTAAAAAAAGAAAAATACAACAATCATTTTACAAAACTGAGTTTCTGGCAGCAATTTTTATTTAAACAGTGAAACTATTTTAGTTACACAATACACCTGGATTTCCCCACTGATGGACAGTAAAGGTTGGATAATGTTTCATTTTTGGGGGCCTTTCTGAGTTTATCACAGTTCGTTTAATAAGGAAAAATGACGCCACACTACACTGTAATGCAGCTTTGTGAAAATATTTGAAAGCTCACATTGAGACAACCGTGCAGCATATGAGATTGTGATAATTGCATCTCAATTATACTTTAAATTAATCTAAATAGCCAGACTAAGCTGGGAAAATCCTGACTTCAGTTGTCTTCCTGAAATCTCAAAAGGCTTCATGTTGTTGCCATTGCTCTAATTCTCATAACCAGCTGTTTGAAGTTTATTTCATCAAATTTGTTTTTCTCATAACTAAAACCAACAACCCTCACAATACTTAAGTCAACATGAAATCAATAAAAAAAAATGCACTGAAATAATCCAGGTATCGCCTATATACAAACATCTGGTCCAGAAATTAGACAAAGGGTTGACTCTGTAATTGTGGAAGGAGGTATGGCCGACAAATGTTCATTACACCTAACAGCCAATCAGAGTGATGGATCTTAATTACCGTAAGCAAAATCTTTTATTCGATGGGGTCCAACAGAGCTATCTGTTAGACACTTGAAAAATAAATAAATACATGAATGAGGCGGATGTTTCTATTAATCTGATTTTAATGTTTTCTATTGAGCGTAGTGTATCAGATTTCTCAACGAAAATGGGAAAACAAATTTAAAGCCTCGCCACCTTCTGCTTCTCCAGCTCTGGGTTGCGGACACAGGGATAAGGACAGGATGCTGGTGTTGCCGGCAGGAGGCCCCCGGGTCGACCCAGAACACATTGGAGAAAGTACATCTCCAGTCTGGCCTGGGAAGGCCTTGGGGTTGTGCTGGTGGAGGTGGCCACTTGGGATGCTGCCCCCTGGGAAACAAACAAACATTAAAAACATCAAACGTGGATTTCATGGGAGCTTATGATTTGCATGCTTTCTGCTGGCTGGTTTGTTTTTGAAACATCTGCTGGTTTTACTGTGGCATTACACTGAAGGAATCAACCTTAAACTGCTTTTCTTTTCTTCAACAGCGAGACCTGTCCAAGACCTCCAAGTCCAAGATCCAGCACAACATCCTGAACTCAACCACAACCAAACTTTGACCTCTTTGCTCTAATGGTATTATTATTGTCTCCAAAACAAACATCATGTGTCAAAGTGGCTCACTGCTTTTCACCGCTATCAGCTTTTATGGGTAAATGAAGGTAATAATTTACTGAGTATTAGATTAGTTTTTTACAAGAAATCTGTCATTCAGTGCTGATGGTGCTATCTTAGTTTGATATGTCACTGTTAAAGGAAAGACAAATGTATTCTAATTTAAATGAACACTACTTTGGTTCTCAGATTTGACCAGTGATTGAGATATGTTAAATATTGGCTGTATCTTAAACTGCACATTTTTTTTTCTTCCATTGTTTTAGACAAAAGAGTGTAGCTTTCTGAAGTTATGCAATCAGTTACAGGCCAAATGTATTACAAATACTCTGCACTTTTTTAAAGATATGTATTTTGCTACGTATAGTGTAATTTTACACAGACTAACACTGTTCCTTCCCGATCTGTTTTGTTTTAATGGGTGTACATATTTGTATATATTTCTGTTTCCTGTTCACATTTTAGAAACTCACAGAAATGTTATGCCATAAAGACTGTTATCTTGATGGTGCATAGTAGGCAAGTCACATGGATTTATTGTCATGGTTGATTTGGGGTAAAGCTTTTCAAATAAAGACATTTTATAATTTATCAAAGAGACTGACATGCTTTCATTATAGGACTGAACACTCAATTTTGTGCTGTCAATTTTAGGATTTATACTGCTACTGCATTTTATAATTTACATTTTGAATAACACATATCTTGTTTATATTAACACTGACTTTTTATTGTATGAGTGTTTGGATTGTTTTATTTGTTTCTAATCATTTTTCTTTGACAGCGGAAGAGATTTATTTTGAAGGGTTGATTCCGGAAATCGCACATACCACCGGAAGCTGGACTTAAATGAAGTTATACAGACAAATGTCGACCACGTTACTTGTTAGAGAGCAACCGACTGTGTAGCGTTAGCTCAATACTACCATAATAGTAATGAGGAGTTGAATGTGTCTAGAAGCCTTTTGTTACCGACAGCTGCACCATGTCCGGAATGTTGGCAAGGCTACTCTTCTACCCGACCTTAGCCTACAATGTTGCCATGGAGAAGGTGTCCTCAAGGCGGTGGTTCGACCGGGTGGATGAGACGGTCATCCTGGGGGCGCTGCCGTTCAAATCCATGACCAAACAGGTCAGACTGACAGTCACTGTTAAGAGTCAATACTGCTGTATTCTCTGACTGAAGCAACATATTTATAATAAAACATGATCATAAGATACAGTGTTACCTGTGTTAATGTCCAGTGCTGATCGTATGAACTAGATGTAATCAAATCTGAATATCATTTAGGTTAAAACTTAAATTTATTAGAATTAAAGCATCCCAGCCTTCATTAGAAAACTCCAGTTTCTATGTTCCAGTATTTTTAATTCATCAAAACCTTGTCATAGACACCCTGAACAGAAGGGGGCTGCTTTTCCTTTCATGGTTTCCTGAACTGAACACTTCTAGATCATTGGTTCCTAAACATTTTGTCTTTGACCAACAAAATAACCATGGCAAAGACTCGTGACCCAAACCATCAAAACCAAAATTACACAAACACTGCTAATAAACTAATTAAACAAGGACACAACAACACAAACAACTATTCACCATGTTTATTCAGCTGTTTGTTACAATTAGAGCAAATATATGGTATTGACAAGGATTTTAAATTCACTTTCAGTCCTGGAGAACATCTTAGGATCCCTAATTGTTTTGGGACCCACAGTGGGGTCCCGACCCCAACTTTGGGAACCACTGAACAGGTTTGAATTGTAGGCAGCATAGCACCTTGATTTTTTTCTTGTATAATAAACCTGTCAGCTGTAACTCAAGACAGAATGTGGTTTGACTGGTTCAAATATGCAATAATTTGGAAAAGGCAGCTAACCTCTGTTAATTAATGGTGCAATGTGCAAACTAAACTTATGGAAAATAAGTATTTGATCCCCCGCCATTTGTTCAAATTTTCCCACTTGGAAATAGTTTAGAGGTCTAATAATTTTTATCATATGAACACCTCAACTGAGAGAGACCGCCTAGGTCACTACAGGACCTCAAAATCCTTATGGAGCCTCCTTAGTTCCCCTGGCTGTGTTTCAGGTCATTGCCATGCTGGGGGACCATCTTCAGTGCTCGCTTTTATATTGGTTGTCGCCTAAAATCTGGCGATACATGTTCCCATTCAACCTCTCCTCAGTAAGGTGCAGCCATCCTGTCCTCCTTGCAGTGAAACTAAAGCATGATGTTTTCACCCCGTGCTTCATGGTTGGGATGGTGCTCTTTGGATTGTTCTCATCCTTCTTCCTCCTAACACAGCGAGTTTATACCAAAAAGTTCTATTTTGGTCTCGTCTGACCTCATGACCCACTCCCAGGCCTCCCCTGGATCATCCAGATGGTCTTTAATAAACTTCAGATAGACCTGGACAGCAGGGGGACCTTGCTGCAGGATTTTAATCCATGATGGTGACAGCTCTCTTCAGGTCATTGACTAAGTCCTCTGTGTAGTTCTGGGCTGTTCCCTCACCTTTCTCATAATCATTGATCTTCCACCAGGCCAGATCTTCATGGAGCTCCAGTCTCTGGGAGATTACCAGTCACCTTGAATTTCTTCCATTTTCTAACCATTGATCCAACAGTTGTTTCTTCTCACCAAGCTGTTAGCCTGTTGTCCTGTACCCCATCCCAGCCTTGTGTAGATCTACAGTTTAGTCCCTGGTGTCCTCAGACAGCTCTTTGGTCTCTATGTTGGAGAGGTTGGAGTTTGATTGGTTCTTCTTCTTCTTCTTCTCTAGCGTTATGGCGGATCACAAGCAACTGAAGGTGCATACCGCCACCTACTGTACCCGAGTGTGCAACGTCATACCATCACCCTATATCCTCCACCACAGACGTGTCTGCTTCAGAAAGTGTAATAGTGCCCTTCTAGTCCTAACTAATCCCTCGACTTCCCCTTCCGTGCCCAAAACCCCCACCAATGACCATTCCCTTCCCTCATTCTGCATTACAACCTGCAAAGCTCTCCTTTCAAAAGTTTGATTGGTTGAGTGTGGACAGGTGTCTTATACAGGTAACCAGTTCCAACAGGTGCAATTAATACAGGTAATGAATGGAGGCTATTTAAAGACCAACTAGAACTAGAGAGAGACAGAATTCTTATTGGTTGGTAGAGGATCAAATACTTATTTCATGCAATAAAATGCAAATTAGTTATTTAAAATCATACAATGTGATTTTTAAAAATTCTCTCACAGTTGAGTTGTTCCTACGATAACAATTACAGACCTCTACTACACTCTTAGTAAGTAGGCACATTTGAAAAAAGCAGTGGAGGATCAAATATTTATTTTCTCCACTGTTTATCAGGTTCAGCTTACTTTATTTGTACTTTGTTGACCTACACAAAAGAAACCACAATCAGTCAGATTGACTTTCAGCTCCTTAGAGTGTTATAAGAACACAGAAGAGACTGAAACTTTCCATGCAAAGGGAGGATTGTCATCCCTTCAAATGGATACAGCTTCATTGTATCTGCCAAATACAGGGATGATGGAAACGTCTTTAGCTGGCCAGTCAGCTAGCTGAACCACATAACTGTCTGAATTAGTTTCTTTCTCTCAGAGATACATGACTGAACCATGCAGTTAAAGAAAATGACAAAATTGATTTGGTAAAAGCACAAAAAAAACATAGTCACTATAGTTTGATCACTGTGGAAATGTGAGCTTTCTTAAACAATGCAGCTTTGTTTAGCTGAAAAGTTTAATTTATCAAATGGTATTAGTCCTCAGATGTTAATATGACTGAACACATTTAGTGGGCTGCTTCTTATTTGGTTGGAACATTTTTCCTGAAGATTTTAGTGTGTTCTTCTAAAGGTAGAACTCTTCACACCAGTCTACTCATACTGGTCAGTGTTTGGACCATGACTAGGTTCCTCATCATGAAGCAGGCTGAGACCAATATAATATATGCACAAATAACCCTGTAACCATGGTGAATGCTTGGTCTGTGTACCTGATAACAGAAGACATGTTTTACCTTCTCTTTAGTCTGGAGGACACAGCAACAATGATTTCCTGAAGATTTCCAAACTCACTATTATACCACAGGTTTATCTTTTACATCAGTCCTTCATAGATTAGATGTAAAATAGAAAGAGTTACTAAGGTCAAACCCTTAAAAGTTCTGGTTATCTTAGTTCTCTTTTCTTCAGAATGTTTATATAGACTTCAAAAAAAGGGGAAAACTGAGGCACTCAGGAGTGTAGAATAAAAAGCCTTTATTGAGCCATGGCTAGAAGATTAAAAAATGTCGACTAGTTTCAGCCATCAGGACAGCAAAAAACATTTGCTGTCCTGATGAAGGCCCTTAGTGGCTGAAACTAGTCGACATGTTTTAATCTTCTAGCCATGGCTCAATAAAGGCTTTTTATTCTACACTCCTGAGTGCCTCAGTTTTCCCCTTTTTTGAAGATTTACTTATCCCTTCACTGAAGAGCACCGGAGTTAGTTCTTTTATTATCATCATCACTACCACACCCCAGAAGCACTCCATCTTGCTGTTTTTTACCTGATGTTTATATAGACATTGAGAATTGATTGTGGCTGTTTTGTTGTGTTGCAGCTCGTGGAAGCAGAAAATGTTCGAGGGGTTATCACAATGAATGAGGAGTACGAAACTAAATATTTCTGCACCTCCTCTGAGGTGAGTGTGATCTATTTAAGTTAATTCTGAGCTGAAGATTCAGGCAAGTTATCATGTTATTTTACAAAGTAAAAGATAAACTCCTGCATTAATAACACTGCATCATTATTTACAGATTTGTTGGTCTACACCTGTTCTGTTAGAATTTTAATTACAATTTTTAAAATAGATTTTGTGTTATTAGTTTTGTGTGTTTGCCTAAATATGTGAAATTTAACATTTAAAATGGGCCAGAAATTAGTGTTATCATTAGTTTGGTGTGATGTGTGTGTTTCCGGAGCAGGAGTGGAATACTGCCGGTGTGGAGCAGCTGAGGCTGAGCACCGTGGACATCACTGGTGTCCCCAGCCTGGAGAACATCCACAGAGGAGTGGAGTTCACCATGCAGCACAGAGAGCGAGGAACCAGTGTGTACGTCCACTGCAAGGCAGGACGCTCCCGCAGTGCCACACTTGCTGCTGCATACCTCATACGGGTCAGTACACAGATATAAGGAGCCCATAACTCATTTTTTACTTAACTCGTAACATAAGTGGTAACTAGATCAGAAAATCAGAGTAAATAGGACAAAAATGAAGTTTTTAAACCTTTGTACAATTGGATGTGAGGCTATAGATGATGTAAAGCTCCATCATTCAGCCTTATTTGCACCTGAATTTAGTTAAAAGTTTTTTTTCCTGCTTCTGAACTTTTGGTCACAGCCTGAATGATCCATTCTTCACTGCTGAGTCTCCAGGAGTTAGTTATCTCTGCTCAGTCAGTGAGAGAGAGGGGATCACTGGTGTCTGATCCTGGTCCTAAACGGTCGTCGACCTGATTTCAATCAACTGGTGATTTACAGGAATCTGGAAAACTTAAGGACATGCTGAAAATGTTATTCAACCATTGAATCAGATGTGCTGGTGCTGGGAAACAAATAAAACCTGCAGGACACTTATTACACTAGACTTACACTAGATTATTAAAAAAAAAAAAGATCTCCCAATATATGTTTGGTTAGGACTTCATCAAAGACAAACAGTAATCTTAACATAATGTGTTTAAAGTTAACAAAAGAAAATTATAGAGATTGAAACAAGTGACGTTCACCAAAAACATCCAATGACTGACTATCTCACTCACTCTCTGATAGGGGTGGGAATCTTCACGGTCCTCACGATTCGATTCGATTACGATTCAGAGAGCTGCGATGCGATTATAAAACGATTATTGATGAAAGATGTATTGTTCTTTCCCCTCACCTTCCTGCCATGTGACTATGAGGTACTATTAAAGCATTTGTAATAACCCAACATGATTTTACTTCCATTATCTTTAATTATTTGATAATAATTTAATTATTAAAACATAGCAGTGTAGCGTGATCAATATACACTCTGACCTCTGACCTCTGACCTCTGTGATCTTCTAAAATAATAATCCATCTTCTTCCCAATAACTCGGATTATAATGACTCTTTTATTATGTTTTAACCTGAATCAACATTCCTCCAAGGTCACGGTCGTATCGGAAGAAGCCACCGGACTTTAAATAATAATAATAATAATAAAGACTCTTGGTGTCTCTTCCTAAAATGACACCTTAATCTGTTACAGAAATGTCTTAAATGATTAATGCACTTTCTCTTACAGCATTGTGAATGTTTGATCCAGCTTCAGTATTATTGTTACTTTGCTAAAAGGTTAAATCAGTTTTATTACTTATTTCCACCTTGCTAAGGATAAATAAGTAAAACTTCCACACTCCTCACACGGAGGTGACGTATGACTTTAGAGCCTGAGTCACGTGTCTTGTTTAGAGTCTCCTGATTGGCCCACGTTCACTGACAGCTCTCAGCTGTCTGCTCCGCACGGAAGAATCCAGTTCTCCGCCAGCCTCGGAGGAGACGACAAGCCCGCTGTCACTCGCTACACAGTGGGTTATTGATGCCGACTGTTCCGGTAACGGGTCAAGCCCCGTAGCAGTCGAAGAAGCTTCTTACCCCTGAGAGCAGGAAACATCCACCTGCCTCTCTATTCCAACCAGAATGGGTAAGACAGCCAGCTATCAACTGACCAGCCATGGGCCCCACTGACATCGCATCCACGGACGCTCTCCGCCGCCTGGGCGGGTCGATCGACCTGTCAGGGCTCCCAGATCGACCGAGGGGGAATCTCCGCTTCCTCGTCGAACTCCACCAGCCGGACGTGATCCAGGAGCGAGGTGCAGTACGACCCATGACCTGGTAAAGCAGGCTACTTTGATAAAGCTAACCCTATACCACTAGGCTGCTCATCAAGGTAACCTCTCCACCTTCTCCCTGATAACTAAACCCTTAAGCTAACTCCCTAGTCTTCACCGCGAGACTCAGGTTCTAAACTCAGAAGACCAATTTAGAACATCTATCATTTAGTGAATGCTAACCAACTTGCTACCTCGAATGCTAATCTGTTTACAAATGTTCGTCAGCTTTTATAATAAATATTGAATATATTTATTCCTGACTCAGCTTCCATTCGTCAAATAACAGGTACATAAATGCTCCCTGCAACTAAATAGAATCTAGAATAATCCTGCTTTTATCAC
>SSNR01000317.1:325584-337906 GCA_006937965.1 Callopanchax toddi | reverse complement strand
TTCTGCTCTTACTTTTGTTAGTATTTTTAACTTGTGATATAAATATCATGTAGTCTGTATTTAGTGATTTTATATTGATCATTCAAAGATCAATACAAACACACACATTTATATCTCATCTATTCTATAAATGGAGCACTTTTTATATTTGATCAAATATGAGTTCCTTTGATGCCACATTAGATTATCTGGCCCAGGGATACTTGATGTGGAGGATTGTAAGTTTGAACCACTGATCCTCTAGTAGATGACTGATTCATTCAACAAATCACAGCTGAGTTAAATAAACAAATTCAACCTCTGCAGCAGATAGCTTGTTGGCAAATGTTGATGCAGTCTAGTTTGTCATTTATGCATTTATTATAATTTATTGCATTTACTTGATATACAGTAATTGTCTGGGGCCCCTAACCTGCTCGGGGCCCAAGGCCTTGTTTGCCTGCCTTGTTGCTATGGGCCTGAAACTGAGGAGTGTTTTGGTGAAGAGCAGCTGCCCACCAAGCAGGAAAGTGGGGCCCAAACCCCAGCTAGGGACCGAAGTGTCTGGGCAAGATACTGAACCCTCACATACCCCCAAGCCCTGTCTAGATTGACAGCCCACTGCTCCTCAAACAAAAGAATGGGTCAAAAGCAGAGAAGCAATTTCCCTATGGAGAATAATGAAAGTTACACTATTATGATAATCATCATCATCATTATTATTATTATTATTATTATTATTATTATTATTATTATTATTATTATTATTATTATTAGGCGTGGACAACAATGTTAAACTAAATAAGCAGTATCTGTATTTTTAATTCCAAAAAACTACAACTAGGATTGGTTGTAATGGATTAGTAAAATCATTTTATACTACACAGTGCAATTTAATAAGGGCTAGATCAGCACATAATCATTATTTAATATTGATCATTTAATATTGATCTAATTGTGTTTAAAAACCTTCAGTTATGCTCAAAATAATTAAATTAAATTTATTACAAAACAATACAGCACTGAATACAGACTCTGACATTGTGTGTTGTACTTCTTCTTCCGGACCTATAGGGGGCGACTCACAGCTGCCTGTAAAACCAGAAAGCAAACATGGCGGCGTCGTTGGTGAGGTTTGTCCGCGGTGGTCTTGGAAGGAGCTTTAACAGTAAGTCTGCTTTAAAACCGTTTTATTATATACCACGCAATTTTTTCCAGTTACTGGCATTAAACTACATTCATTTGTATACTCCTAAAAACTGTAATATGTTTTTAACCGTCTAATCTCCGGCTGACCTTCGAGCTGGTTAATGCTAGTGAGACAGACACAATGTGTTGTTTTTATTGTTTTTAATCGGTTTTGTTAGAGGGCATGTGCAGAATGAAGACATATTGAGCTCTCTTCTCGAGCTCTGCATACACAGCACCGTGTTTACTCACCCTTTGACTGCTTTCTGCTCCTTTAGTTGTTCGGAATTCGTGTCTCCTCCAGCAGCAGATCAGAGCGCAGAGCTCCACCACCGAGTCCTCCCGTGAGTACACACTAACTGCAGGGAAAAGGGATGGTCATGAGTATAGACAGGTCTTCAGCAGAGCGCCTTATGTTGCTGAAGAAGCTCTAGACATAATGGAGCATCGTTTTACCTTGATGCTCACTCTAAAGCTGAGTTAGTATAGACTCATCAGACTACATCACCTTAAACTTCTTTGCACTTTAAAGTAATTTCTAATTTGGGTTAGTCTCATTGAGTTGTTTTTCTTAATTGTTTAGTCCTAAAACCTTAAACTATCTTCCTATTGTGTGTGTGTGTGTGTGTGTGTGTGTGTGTGTGTGTGTGTGTGTGTGTGTGTGTGTAATGCNCGACTCAGCACAGTTTAGGACACAGATCAGTTCTTTTTAAACATAGTTTCTCACATTGACCGAATACGGACTTTAAACAGAACTCACCTCGTCTCTTTCAGCACTCGTATCAGACCCCCCAGCCGCGGACCCTCTGCTCCTCTCTGTTCAGCCAAGCGAATATTTCCGTGTATAATCCATCACATGATGTTTGGTTCAGAACAGCTTCTACCACTCTTGTGTAATCGCTACTTTGGGAAATTGACTCGCTCGTATTTTAGCCGTAATATATTACAGAATCTGGCCGGTGCGTTTAGCGGCTCGACTCAAAAGCAGGAAGTAAACACAGCTCGAGGCAACGGGGATTGGTCAAAACTTTTTCAAATGGCGGTGATTGGTCAAAAAAGAAGGTGACGCACAACAAATGCCAAGATGATTGGTCAGATTTGGGAGAAAGTTGGTGAAATTCCAGGGCCGCAAACATTAATAATAGAATCGAATTTTTATATTTTTCAATCGATTGATAATCGTTCCTGTCTGCATCTTGATGCATCGGAAAAACGAGTTTATCTCCCACCCCTACTCTCTGACCGATATTATTGCTAAAGGAGGTGCTTTAATGAGAGATAATAAATCACCTCCCATTTTCACATGTTTGGCTTATGTACAGGGGTGGGGGTGGGGGGTGGCGCCGGCTGTAT
This sequence comes from Callopanchax toddi, assembly GCA_006937965.1. Taxonomy (NCBI): domain Eukaryota; kingdom Metazoa; phylum Chordata; class Actinopteri; order Cyprinodontiformes; family Nothobranchiidae; genus Callopanchax; species Callopanchax toddi. The sequence goes on along the minus strand of SSNR01000317.1, from coordinate 335,386 downwards.
GAGCGCACCACAATGGAAAATCAAACTTAAAATGAGCCGCTTAGCTCACGCTGCACTGCTTGTGTGTGATCACAGGCTATGTGACCGATACCATGACAAACACATCGGTGAGCAAAGGAGCATTGTGACAGAAGGAGCTGGTGCACACGCATGAGATTTGTCGCACTTGAGCACCAGTCATGTGCACCCCTGCTTATGTACCATCCAAAATCATAGCATCACAAAATAAACATGAAAAATAAAAAACATCCATAATCTATCATGAAACATACCAATGACAAGTCTCTGGCTGTTGCAGTGAGTCTCTAGTGTGCTGTTGTGATGCTGTTTTCTGCTCACAGTTACACTGCTGGACTCCAGAGGAGGCCTGTCAGAAGCTGGCATTACTTCGATCACACATCCTGGTGCGCTCTGCTCAGATGGAGATGCTGAGGAACTACTATGATGAGGTGTGTGTACGGTCCAGCTGAGAGACCGGTGGTGTGGATTGGAACAGGGCTGTGGATCGGACTTCACTGTGTACATAGAAAAGCTGAAATATGAACTCAGAGCCTTGAATAAAGTCAGAGCAGCACAAAACACATCTACTTTCTATGTTCAACCTGTTCACTTTTGCATGTAAAATAAAATATTTTTGTGTGGGATGTTTATGCTCTTATGTGGCTTTTTGAAGCACAAATTGTCTCAGAGCTGAAAGCTTTTCTTGTTAGTTTTTATCAGTGTACAGTGCTTTTAAAAAGTATTGTTATTGAAATGGTATTGAAAAGTATCAGTTGGAGGATGGATACAAAAACATTTCTAATGCACTGAACATCCACTGAACTTCATCATTAAGAAATAGAAGGAAAATGTCACCATTTGTTAATCTGACTAGATCAGACTGCACTCACAGGCTGAATGACCTGAGAGAAGGAGACTAGTGAGAGAGTCCACCAGGACTCCATGACGGAGTTACAAGCTTCATCAGCTGAGATGGGAGAGTCTCTGAATACAACAGCAGTTGACCAGGTTCTTCACTGGTCAGAGCTTTGTGGGAGAGTGGCAATGAGAACGTCTCTGTTGAAGAAAACTCAGAATAAATCTGGTCTAGTTTGTCTAAAGGCATATTGGAGATTCCATGGTCAGCTGGAAGAAAGTTTCTTAAACTGATGAGACCAAAACGGAGCTTTTTGTCCATCAGACAAGATAGTGGACATCAAACACTGAACATCACCACAAACACACCATCCCCACTGAAGCATGGTGGAGGCAGCATCATGATGTGGGGATGCTTCTCAGCAGCAGGTCCTGGAAGGCTGGTAAAGGTAGAAGGTCAAATCACTGCAGAAACATATTTAAAAATCCTGGAGGATGATTTGATTTCATCTGCAAGAGAACTGGTTTGGGAGAAGATTTAATTTCCAATAAGAAAATGACCTGAACATCCAGCTATAACTACACAGAAATGGTTTGAAGACAAGGTGGCGGTAGAGTGACCCAGTCAAAGTCCAGACCTCAATCCAATAAAGAATTGGTGTCCAGACTAGAAGAGGTCTGTTCACACCCTGATGATCCACCAACCTGACAGAGCTTCTTAACAAAGAAGATCCACCTGACTGAGACCTGTCCACACAGAATACTGACTGGAAATGGGTAAATATTTATGCAACCACTGATTTTATATTAAATATTTTTAATTCTTATTATTTCATGGAAACCAGTTTCCGTTTTGACATAAAATGATTTTTTGTAAATTGTTTTGTCAAAGAAGCCAAATTACCAGTATGTTGATCGTGATTGATTTATGAAACCAATAAAAGGCCAAATACTTTTTTAGATTGTGTTTGCAGCATGTTGCTGCAAACAGTGAAATATCTGAGTTTCCTCTAAAAGTCCAGTCTGCTCTGTTCCTTTTTGTAAACAGCTTCACTTCATCTCCAGTCCAGTCTGCTGTCCAGGTGAACACCGTTATATTCCTCCACCACCTCCACATGGTGTATAGCTGCACAGTGAGGAGGCACAGACTTGTTTTTTACAGAGTGATGTTGAGAGTCATTTCACTTGGTCTGAATCTGTATTACACATATTCCAGAAATGCTGCTGAAGGAGGATTTCTGTGGTTTTAGGTACCAAATCAGAATCCAGTGGGATTTCCACAGAGCTTTCTGATCAGAACTATAAACCCTATTTAATTGATTTGTCTTTATTTTTGATAGTGTTACCTTATTTAAGTAGAAAAATGATAATCAAACCATTAACAATAACCAAAACATGAATAGCAAGTAATGTGGTATTTCCGTGAGGTTTGTTGATTTTCTTTTAGTGATAGTGGCTCGTTATAAAGCCATAATCTGTCTTTTCTCTTCGGTTTCTGCTTATTAAGGACGTATTAATGCCCTCTGGCGGTTTTTTGTGACATTACAGCAAACTTTTGTTTCAAGAAGGAAGTAAAACAAAATCAATAATTAATAAATTAATTTAATTAATAATGAAATAATTACCTTGAACTTTTTACATTTGGCTGTAGCAGAATTTAAAAAAGAGACACGATTCTTTATTGAAGCACATGCATATTTTCCTGTGTTTTTAAGTAAATATTTGTAACACAAATACATAGTAATGTTCTTTATTCTTTTTCATTTTAATAACATTGTCATTTCTGCTCTTACTTTTGTTAGTATTTTTAACTTGTGATATAAATATCATGTAGTCTGTATTTAGTGTTTTTATATTGATCATTCAAAGATCAATACAAACACACACATTTATATCTCATCTATTCTATAAATGGAGCACTTTTTATATTTGATCAAATATGAGTTCCTTTGATGCCACATTAGATTATCTGGCCCAGGGATACTTGATGTGGAGGATTGTAAGTTTGAACCACTGATCCTCTAGTAGATGACTGATTCATTCAACAAATCACAGCTGAGTTAAATAAACAAATTCAACCTCTGCAGCAGATAGCTTGTTGGCAAATGTTGATGCAGTCTAGTTTGTCATTTATGCATTTATTTATAATTTATTGCATTTACTTGATATACAGTAATTGTCTGGGGCCCCTAACCAGCTCGGGGCCCAAGGCCTTGTTTGCCTGCCTTGTTGCTATGGGCCTGAAACTGAGGAGTGTTTTGGTGAAGAGCAGCTGCCCACCAAGCAGGAAAGTGGGGCCCAAACCCCAGCTAGGGACCGAAGTGTCTGGGCAAGATACTGAACCCTCACATACCCCCAAGCCCTGTCTAGATTGACAGCCCACTGCTCCTCAAACAAAAGAATGGGTCAAAAGCAGAGAAGCAATTTCCCTATGGAGAATAATGAAAGTTACACTATTATGATAATCATCATCATCATTATTATTATTATTATTATTATTATTAGGCGTGGACAACAATGTTAAACTAAATAAGCAGTATCTGTATTTTTAATTCCAAAAAACTACAACTAGGATTGGTTGTAATGGATTAGTAAAATCATTTTATACTACACAGTGCAATTTAATAAGGGCTAGATCAGCACATAATCATTATTTAATATTGATCATTTAATATTGATCTAATTGTGTTTGAAAACCTTCAGTTATGCTCAAAATAATTAAATTAAATTTATTACAAAACAATACAGCACTGAATACAGACTCTGACATTGTGTGTTGTACTTCTTCTTCCGGACCTATAGGGGGCGACTCACAGCTGCCTGTAAAACCAGAAAGCAAACATGGCGGCGTCGTTGGTGAGGTTTGTCCGCGGTGGTCTTGGAAGGAGCTTTAACAGTAAGTCTGCTTTAAAACCGTTTTATTATATACCACGCAATTTTTTCCAGTTACTGGCATTAAACTACATTCATTTGTATACTCCTAAAAACTGTAATATGTTTTTAACCGTCTAATCTCCGGCTGACCTTCGAGCTGGTTAATGCTAGTGAGACAGACACAATGTGTTGTTTTTATTGTTTTTAATCAGTTTTGTTAGAGGGCATGTGCAGAATGAAGACATATTAAACATATTGAGCTCTCTTCTCGAGCTCTGCTTACACAGCACCGTGTTTACTCACCCTTTGACTGCTTTCTGCTCCTTTAGTTGCTCGGAGTTCGTGTCTCCTCCAGCAGCAGATCAGAGCGCAGAGCTCCACCACCGAGTCCTCCCGTGAGTACACACTAACTGCAGGGAAAAGGGATGGTCATGAGTATAGACAGGTCTTCAGCAGAGCGCCTTATGTTGCTGAAGAAGCTCTAGACATAATGGAGCATCGTTTTACCTTGATGCTCACTCTAAAGCTGAGTTAGTATAGACTCATCAGACTACATCACCTTAAACTTCTTTGCACTTTAAAGTAATTTCTAATTTGGGTTAGTTTCATTGAGTTGTTTTTCTTAATTGTTTAGTCCTAAAACCTTAAACTATCTTCCTATTGTGTGTGTGTGTGTGTGTGTGTGTGTGTGTGTGTGTGTGTGTGTGTGTGTGTGTGTAATGCTGTCATTACACTGTTAAACAATGCAGTATGTTTTGTAGTTTTGCTTTGTAGTTTGTCTTTATTAAATGTCACCAAACATTCAAGTGACCTCCAATAACAGCAATCTGCTAATTTTATTCTTCCATGTTATTTTCACTAAGATGAAAATCTACCACAATTCACTTCTGTGTCTACAATGTAGCTCACTGCTATCAGCGTGTGAATGACTGACTGATGTAAAGCGCTTTGTAGTCCGTTACTTAGAAAAGCTCTATAGAAATGCAGCACATTTACAATCATTTTTTAATAATGTGTGGTAGATCCAGTATTATAATTTTAGCATATTTATGCTTTATGCAAACCAATGAATGACCTTTATGTATAAAAATAGTGAAACTTAAGACTATAGGACATGCCCTCCAATATGACTATTTACAGAAAGAGAGCCTTCTTACTGCATTAGTAGGTTTTATAAAAGTATTCAATCATTGTTCCTAAAATTACTTGTAGAATGATTAAATGTGTGTGAACTGTGAAGTTGTATTCTTGGATACAAAACACATAAGATCACATTGAAATGGGTCTTTCTGTTTGAAACTGGATACAGAAATTTGTCAAGAATTTAAGTTTAATGCAAAAATGAATTATTTCAGATTTATAATGTCAATCAAAAGGTTGGACTCTGACTCATGTATTCATAAATAAGATACACATAAGAGTACAGCACTCGTCAGGATGAACTAATACTTTATCATCTCCTTTGTCCTCTGTTCAGCCACAGTCAAGCCCAAGGATACTGTCACTCACAACCAGCTGACAGTATTTGGACAATATGTGGCTGAAATAATGCCCAAATATGTTCAGCAGGTCCAGGTCAGTTCAAAGACACATATTATAGTGTTTGTGCTAGTATTGGAACTGTTTGTTGTGGTGTGTTAAATGTTTAATTACACCTAAAAGCTTCAGAACTACAGGTACATCTAAAACAATTTAAATATTGAAAGTTCAATATTTTTTTCCACTCATTTCAGAAAGTGAAACACATAGAGTGAAATATGCCAAGCCTTTATTTTCTTGCAATTTTGATCATTATTGTAACAAATGATGAAAACCTAAAATTCAGTGTATCCAAAAATTGTAATATTACATAAGACCGTGGGTCAGAGAGCTGTGTTGACTTTGGACTTCAGAAAACACAGCTTTTGGTACCTTTGTTAGTGTGGGCAGGTACCAAGTCCTACTGGGAAATGAAATCAGCATCTCTCTAAAGCTGGTCAGCAGAATGAAGCATAAAAGTCTCTAAATGTCCTGGTAGAGACTGCGTTGATGTGGACTTCAGAAACACTGTGGACCAACACCAGCAGATGACCTGGACCCAGATCATCACTGACTGTAGATACTGGACTTCACACTGGACTTCAAGCAACGTGGATTCTGTGCCTCTCCACTCTTCCTCCAGACTCTGGGACCTTGATTTACAATTAACATGTAAAATGTACTTTCATCTGAAAAGAGGACTTTAGACCACTGAGCAACAGTCCAGTTATTTTCCTCCTTATCCAGCTAAGATGCTTCTGATGTCTCTGGGTCAGGAGTGGCTTGATGAATGCAACATTTGTAGCTCATATATAGGATTTGTGTGTGTCTAGTGGCTCTTGATGCTCAGACTCCAACCTCAGTCCACTCCTCGTGAAACTCTCCCAAATTCTTGATTTAATTTTCCTTCCTGTTGCAGGCGAACCTTTTCCTACCAAACTTTCTCATTTCACTCAACTTTCTGTGAATATACTTGGATACAGAACTCTATCAACAACCAGCTTCTTTAGAAATGACCTTTTGTGTCTTCCTCTCCTCATAAAGGGAGTCGATGACTGTCTTCTGGACATCTGTCCAGTCAGCAGTCTTCCTCTATGATTATGTAACTACTGATTCAGACTGAGAGACCATTTAAAGGATCAGGAAACCTTTGTAGGTGTTTTGACTAAATTAGCTGAGCAGACTGTAACACCATGAGTTTCAAATATTTAACTTTTTTCACAATATTTTTATTTTCTGAGACACTGAATTCTGACTTTTAATTATCTGTTAGCCATGATCATCAAAATTACAAGAAATAAAGGCTTGAAATAGTTCACTCAAATAAATCTATTAGACATGTAAATAAAACAGGTGAATCACAAGTCTCAGGACACCAGATTGTTCGAGGTCTGGGATAACAAAGACCCACTGGTGCTGAGGTAAAATGTGAGGTTTAAGGTATTAAATTTCTGGATTGAGTTAGATGAAGTAATGCAGAGGATCCCAGGGATGAAAGAGTAGTGATTGGGTCAAACTTCAGTGGACATGTTTGTGCAGGAAACAGGTGATGAGGACGTGATGGGCAGGTTTGGTATCCAGGACAGGAACGCAGGAGGACAGTTTGTGGTGTACTTTGCAAATAGGATGGAATTGTCACTCCTAAAGATTCTCTTTAGGAGACATAGATGAATAGGATCAGGAATGAGTCCATCAGAGGGACAGCACATGTTGGATGTTTAGGAGATCAGATCAGAGAGGCCAGGCAGAGATGGTGTTGACATGTAGAGAAGGGATAGTGAAAATATCAGTAAAAGGATGCTTAAGAGGGAACTGCCAGGCAGGAGACCTAGAGGAAAACCAAAGAGGAGATTTATGGAGAAGGCATGAAGCTAATTGGTTGGAGAGTAGAGGATACAGTTAGATGGAGCCAGATGATTTGTTGTGGTGACCCCTGAAGGGAAATGCTGAAAGGAAAGTAATAAGAATAAGAATGAATCTATACATGTCATTCTATTTCTGAAATCAATGACATAAAATGTTGACGTTTTCATGATATTCAACATTTTTTAGATGTACCTGTACAGTTACTGGTCCTAAATATAACATTCAAAAGGTGTAAGGGTTTATAATGTGTTTGTGTAGGTGACGTGTCACAATGAGCTGGAGGTGATGATCCATCCTGATGGTGTGGTTCCTGTGCTGACCTTCCTGAGGGACCACACCAACGCCCAGTTCAGGAGCATGATCGACCTGACGGCTGTGGACATCCCAACACGGCAGAACCGCTTTGAGGTAAAACACACACACGCACGCACACACACACACACACACACCTCAGTTTACACTACATTATTATTCACAACATATGGTCAGAACATTATGTTGAGGTTGAGCTTTGCAGATAAATGTGTTTTGTCAGGTGTACTCGATGTAATAAAGCTGTCTGAATGTTTTTTTAGTCATCACATGTCTGTTCTGGTGTTCAGATTGTCTACAACCTGCTGTCATTACGCTACAACTCCCGCATTCGAGTCAAGACGTACACCGATGAGTTGACGCCGCTGGACTCTGCTGTCCCCGTCCACAAGGCTGCCAACTGGTACGAGAGGGAGGTGAGTCACACTCTGGAGATGCACTGCAGTATATATTTACCACCTAAAGCTGTTTGAAAATGAGATACTGTGTATGTAAACAGGTGTGGGACATGTTTGGTGTGTTCTTTGCTAACCACCCTGACCTGAGGCGCATTCTGACAGACTACGGCTTTGAGGGTCATCCCTTCAGGAAGGACTTCCCTCTGTCAGGATACGTAGAAGTGAGTTCTGCCATCAACAGTTTTCTTCCTCTTTTTTTCCATTTTCCAAGGTTCTTATAATTAAACTATAGACCATATGTTTACCCTGATAAGAAAACTGGAGAGCAGTTTCTGTGTGTTTTATGGACTTTTTATGTGTCAGGAGATGTGTTGAGTATTGGGCCATGTACAGCTGGGCTGACAGCTTGATTTGCTGTAAGTCAAACTTGTTTCCAGTATGAACTGATACTCTTTCAGAGTTTCTACAAGCCTTAAAGGTTTGATTTTTGTCACTGCAAATATGTTGGTAGCAATTCTAGGGGTGGGAGATATAATCTATTTTATGTAGCATTGCAATGTGGACATAAGGGATTCTGGATTTATTTTAAAATGTTCAAAATCAGTCTTATTAATGCTAATTACTACACAGTGTCGGATGTAAAAGGATGAACTCTAAAGCGAGGAAGTGCAGTGCATGGACCATTTATGGGGAGCACGTTCTGTCTGCTGTGTGCAAGCATGGAGTCATGACTGGAGAACTAGTGCACATGTAGTGAACATTTTAAACAACAGAGATGTCTGAGTGAGACTGGTGTTGTTTCCTCCATTGCAGCCTGTTTGAGTCTCTCACTCAGTGTAACTCTCCTCTGTAAATGTAAATCGGTGAATTGATATTATAATAATAATAATGGATTGGATTTATATAGTGCCTTCCTAGACACCCAAAGCGCTTTGACAGAAGCTCCATTATTCTTTCACGCACACATTTACACTGGTGGTGGTAAACTACGACTAACGTCTGTAGTCACAGCTGCCCTGGGGCAGTCTGACAGAAACGAGGCTGCCATTCTGCGCCATCGGCCCTTCTGACCATCACACAGGCAAGTTGGGTGAAGTGTCTTGCCCAAGGACACAACGACAATCTAACCCAGCCGGAGCTGGGGATCGAACCGGCGACCCTCCGGTTACCAGACCGGCCACTCTACCAACTGAGCTGAGCTATGACTCATATTAATTTGTCCAAGAAAAAGTTAGGTCCTCCTTAACTTTTAAAGTTCTTTCCAAGAGTTCAGCATTTTCTAAGTGACAGAGTCAGTTTGTAGTGTTTGAAAATTTTTCATAAATACAGTTTTCAATCCTGTATGGAGAACCTATAACAATCTAAACGAACATGGTTCTGTTTGTAGAAACTAGCTTTGCTTTTATTCAGAACCAATCTGTAACTTAACTGTACTGCAATGAATCCATCCATCCATTTTCTGTAGCCGCTTATTCCTCCACAGAGGGTCGCGGGGGAGCTGGTGCCTATCTCCAGCGGTCAAGGGGCGAGAGGCGGGGGACACCCCGGATGGGTCGCCAGTCCATCGCAGGGCCACACAGAGACGAACGAGACAAACAATCACACACCCACTCACACCTAAGGACAATTTACCAGCCCAATTAGCCTGACAGTCATGTTTTTGGTTTGTGGGAGGAAACCGGAGTACCCAGAGAAAACCCACGCATGCACGGGGAGAACATGCAAACTCCACGCAGAGAGGCCGCAGAGCCGGGACGCGAACCCACGACCTCCTTGCTGCGAGGCAACAGTGCTAACCAACTGCGCCACCAAGCAGCCTGCAATGAATGTAATCCATTAAAAAATCAGTAAATTAAAGGAAAATAAATGATTCATGTTCCCTCTGTGAGACTAAAAGTGAGTTTTGCCTTTAAATGAATTCACTTCCACTGGTACAGAACATTTATTATCCAAACCAAACCATTATTGGACCAACACTA
>SSNR01000317.1:308129-325537 GCA_006937965.1 Callopanchax toddi | reverse complement strand
CTTCTTTTGTGCTCCCTCTGGTGTCCATTTCAAATCACTGCCATTAAAAACTTACCAGATTGTTTCAGCTTCTAAACGCCTAAATCTACCTGTTGAAATGTCTCCTCAGCCTTCATAGCTTTCTACAGGAGCGGTTATTTACTCTTTCAAAGAAATCAGCTGTGTTCAAGCAGGGAGAGATTGAAAAAAAGCAGGAATCATGAGCTAAAAACACTCCAGTACTAGCATAACAGCTAGCACTTTGGGTTAGCCTAACCCTCGTGAGACACGTGACTTCCTGGGTACCGTGACGGCGACGGAGATCTTGCAATCGTGGTATTCTGGATCTAATCACCAGATGGGGCTAAGTGACTTTTCATTAACTCTGTAAAGGGTCATATTAGCACATACTGGCTCAAGGAAAAGATTTAAAAATATGAAAAAGTTGCATATTATCACTTTAAGTCCCACTGTACAAACATGAGTGAGACATTAACCTTGTTATTAAAAACCCTTAGATGGTGTTTTCCTGGTGTTGACCCATGTTGTTGTGTAAACCAAGTAAAACACAAGTAAACACAAGTAAAAACTATGTGAATTCACATAGTTTTTACTTTGCTGTTGCATGTTCACATATATTTTTCTAATGTGATTAATTGATTTTATGATATTAGATGATATTCAATTGATCTTACTAGATCAGAATTGACCAATTCATAGTTTAGTATGAAGTTTTTAAAAATTTGTATAGATTTTAAATGTACCAGAATATTTTTATGCATCAACATATCCTGAACTTAAAATTCTCTAGTTCATTGCTGGCTGTTTAGGACAGATTTTCTTGAATAAATATCTTTTAAAAAATCCATACCCCAAAAGTCCCAAATCAAACATGATTGTAGGTAAATTCTGCATAAGGCTGAGTTTTGCCTTTAATGCACCAAACCTTATAGGGAAACTTCAAGATGAATTAGAATTCATAATTTGATGATAATTAATTGTGTGGTGTCTCCCACTGCAGGTGCGTTATGATGATGAGCTGAAGCGGGTGGTGGCGGAGCCTGTGGAGCTGGCTCAGGAGTTCAGGAAGTTTGACCTGAACACACCCTGGGAGGTGTTCCCCGCCTACCGGGAGCCCAGAGAGGCTGAACCCAAACTGGAGGCTGGTGACTCTGAGAAGAAGTGATGTCCCTCTGTTTAGTCCTCATCGTTATCATGCCCTGTTTGTGTTATTCTGGGAACCTCACCTGAAATATTTATGTAAATAAAAAGTACTGATAAAACAATCTTGAAGTGGTTTTTATTGTGTGTTTTTTGCATTTGGTCTGGTGAAAAAACAATTTTCAAAAATGGGATCAACATTTTTTTTCCACTTTCTCGTGATCAAAGGTATGATACATGAGTTTGTCATGTTTTCAAATACTTAAACATTTTTAGAAGTAAACAGACGTCATATTTCAGTGAGGGCAGCAGTACTTCCTATTAGTAGCCATTACTTGTTCTCCCTTGACATCAACAGGACAAGTGATGATATTGTTATATGATGTGACCTCTGATTGTTTAAATGCCAGTGACCAAAAGATCAAACTTGTGAATCTTGTTCATGAACAAGTGGTATGTGAGCTCCCTCTAGTGGTAAACAAAAGATTTAATCAGTTTCATCACTAATTATATATTTTTTTTTTTCTTTTTTGTTTGCTGACAATTTGTACACATCCACATGGTCTGGATACAAAAGAATTCTTCTGCAGAGCTAAGAGTCATAACACTATAGAAGGAATAAGAAATAAACAATAAAACGAAGGAATGGCAATAAAAACAACTAAAATACAAAAATCTAATAAGTGTCAAATGGAGCAGCCAGCAACAGTAGGCTATAAGGGTTAAAATAGCACTTAGCATGATGCTAATGAGATACGGTAATATTGCACTGAAAATGAGGTATAGATTCTGCATGCATGTTCTTAATTATTGTGTTTTGTCATCAGTCTGACTGGTAGAAGGTGTTGTGTGTGATCATACAGTCAGCTGTACACTGACTGCTTGAGTCTGAGGACATGACCCCGACAAAGACAGTCTCTGATGATAGGTTTGACTTTTTCTTGCTGCATTCTATGTAAATAGAGTCCAGCGATGAAAGATCACGACTAATTATTCCCTCTGCACTCTTCACGACTTCCTGGAGAGCCTTCCTCTCTGCCTGAATGGTGTTACCATACCAGACCACAATGCCAGTAGTGAGGATGATGCTCTCCACTTGTCCTCTCTGGCCTGAGTGAGGGGCGATGGCTCACTCCTGCCTTCCAGGTCTTCTTGAACTTTGATCTTGAAGTTCTGCCTTCCATGATGTTTTTGCTTTATTGTATATATGAGTGACCTGAGAGTCTTTATGAGGACTTTGATTAGAACAGTTAACGTAGTTCTTTGTGCAGTTGGTTGCTCACCCAAGTGAAAACTTCATGAATAATTTTAATGCCACATCTTCTGTGTTCTTTGTTCAGGTATGTAACTGTAACTGACCATTTCCAGTTGCTCACCAAAATGAAATGTTCCGTTGAATTTCAAATACTTAAAACAATAAAATTAATTAATAATTTCAATGCACAGGTAGCCTGTGCCCGTTGATGAGTTTGAATTCACTTGTTTCTACTGCTGGGGTGTGTGCTTGACAGAAAGAGTGGGATGTTTTAATTACACTATGCTCATTTATAAAGATGAGAAAATGTAATTATATGGTAGTTAAATTTGGACATATTTATTTCATCGGCTCAAGAAATACATCTACTTTTAATGCTATAAATTGTATTTTATGCCATAAAATATTAGATACAGTTGTTTAATCATGTCATACCAAAAATACTCCACTAGGAGGCACTGCAGCACAGTATAGAATCAAGATGCTGATTTTTACACTGAATAATTGTTTCTGATGGTTTTATGGATACAAAACCTTTCAAGTCGCATTTCTTTATTTTAAAATGTTTATTTTGTCCAACATTTTTATTGAAGCATTCACTTTACATGTAAAAATAAATCAAAACATGTCAAATAGCCAGCTTGAGTCAGACTACAGAAAACAAGACAGGTCAAAAGGATTTTCAGTCATTTCTTTTTCTAGCAGGTTTGAATTTTTACATTTAGAAAAACAAAAAATGTTCATATTTTAAAACGACCACTCTGATTTTGACCCATTTTTTAACTATAAATGCTATAATCTTTGATCACATTTATTAAAAACATAGAAGCACTAACCAAAAACATATTTTCAAGATCTTTACAGATAAGTCACTTATAAATAAAAACACACAGTCAACACATACCTACTAACCTTTGAAGTTGTTCAGCAGTCATAAGAACATATTTTTTAGAACATACTATGTTTATTGCATGCAAAACACAAGTCTCTTTGAGACACACTCATGTTGCACACACCATGCATTCTGTGCATTTCTTTTTTAAACTTCTTCGTAAAACAAATGTGATTTCCTGAATTACATCTGGTCTGACTGACGTTAACTTAGGTCCAACACACTGAGGCTACACAGAGAAACTTCCAGGATTTAGACTGTGACCAAACACATTATCTGCAATGAGGCACACTCACAGTATAAGCTCATAGGTGTCAGGAAAAAAGATGAGAATTTAGCTTCTCTTATAGAAGTCACTGCAGCTGTAAAGGATGAGAAATTGACAGAAAGTCTGCAAAGTCTGATTTTATTTTCCTTCCAGACTGGAAAACCTTCTCATCTCTTTAACATGAAAGTTTGAGCACATTTTAAGGTTTATCATTTAGACACAATGTATTTTAAATATGAGCAATTTCCCCAAATAAACACATTAACAAAAGTCAAATTTAGCAGTTTTCTGACAAAACATTATTTTTACTGTTTCCAAAAAGTGAAGGAGATTGGGTTGGAAGTGGTGTTTGATTTCAAATAGTTTTAAAAGTTCTTTTTAAACTTTCTGTAAATTTAAAGTCTATTTCTCAAATTTTCTCGTGATTAAAACATTTTTCTTTAAATTTTTTGAACTAAGTAAAAATAAGTCCAATGACATTCTACACAAATCCACAAATTTTGCATTTCCAGGTCATTTTTTAAAATCTTGATAATTTTTGTTAAAATTGCATATCAGTTGGCCTGATTTAGTTCTAAATGAATCTTTTTTAAGTCAATTACCTGTTTTGTTTAAATTTGTGTATTGAACCACAGAAAATAAAATTTAAAGCCACTTATCTGTGACAAAATCATGAAAATGTTGAATAAAACTGAGTTATATCTTCCTCCACCAGAGATTAAAAAACGAGGCTCATGACATTTTGAACTGTATCATCTTTCCCCAGATGGCGTGAAATTTAACAGACACACATATTACAGCAGCCTGGGAGAAGTAATTCAATTTTCCCCACATTGGTCACCATCTGAAGACATGAAATAAACGCTGCTAGAATTAGAAACCAAATTATTGTCCAGATCCCTGCAGGCTCAGAGGTGGCATGTGGTCAACAGTTGTTTGGATACGCAGTCTGCACATAAAGAAAGCAGTGTTGGTTCTGTCCTGTCTTACTACGACAGAAACACCAAACTCTCCAACAACAAAAAGGAAAGCCTCTTGTTTTGATACGAATCACAGAGTTCACATTATTTTACATGCCTCTACAGACAAAACAAAGTCGTCACTTCTTACAAGACAAAGCATCGACTCTGACAAAGATAACAACATCACTTTGAGGAATATTTCACTTAAGAATGAAAATTCTGTGATTATCAACCAGCAACCTGAAAATGCTCCTTCCCTGCTTCACATCACAGCCTGAACTGCACATGTATGACCAACTAAACTACCACAGTGGTTTAATATGTACTCATGTTCTGAGGAGTTTTCAAACTACATGCATGAGTATTATCATAATCTACTACTTCAGCAAATACATTTCAGAGAAAACTACACTTTGATTACATTCATCTGACACATAAATTACTTGATATCATTTTTTGTTGTTGTTTTCAGGTCCAGACCTCAGCCTCCTTTGGCTCCATTAATCCTCCTTTTTATTTGTGCTTTTATATGCAAATCACATGAACATGTTCTAAAATGCAGTCTAGTTTAATTTCAAAGTAACCCGAGGTGGATGATGTACACAGAATCAGCTACATACTGAAAAAGTGCAAACATGTTGCTTTTATATGGGTATCACTTTAACTTTTCTGTAATTACAATATTAATATAAATACTCTATTCTTTAAACTGGAACTGCTCAGAGTGATCCCAGTTTGGAGAATCAAGCTAACAGCTAATCACAGCAGAACAGCTGATTTCTGTCAAAGAAACAAAACAAACTCCAGACTTTCCAGGTAGTTTAGGACAAAGCAACATTAGTCGTTTTTATACTTCACACTAACTAAATAAAATCTGTGCTGCTGTGCTAATTATCATATGTCGTCTCATGATATCCACAACCACAATGCATTGCAAAATACCACCATATTGTCAGAGGCTGAGAAAAGTGCTAAAAGGAAGACATTAAGATTGTTTGATTAACTGGACATAAATAAAGTAGTTTAGTGTTATTTAGTATTTTTATTATTGTTATTAATACATAATCATTTTATGATATTAGATGATATTCAATTGATCTTACTAGATCAGAATTGACCAATTCATAGTTTAGTATGAAGTTTTTAAAAATTTGTATAGATTTTAAATGTACCAGAATATTTTTATGCATCAACATATCCTGAACTTAAAATTCTCTAGTTCATTGCTGGCTGTTTAGGACAGATTTTCTTGAATAAATATCTTTAAAAAATCCATACCCCAAAAGTCCCAAACAAATAATAAACCTTTCCAATCACAAAGGGTTCATTTCCAAACCATCATCTGAATGTAGCACACTGACATGGTACACACCTACCTACTGAACGGTGTGTTTGCACCTCCAACAATATGGCTGTCATGGTGACGTAGAGCCACTGTGTAAAGTATCCCAATTAGCATTTTGATCAATTAAATCACCGTAAAGGCAACTAGTTTTTTTCTGAGGTGACTGGAGGATAATTGTGTGAAACACGCTTTACAGAGAAAGACCTGTAGGAGCATTAATCCTCCTGAAATGAAGGACGTGCTGCTCATGAAGACATGGTACCTTGTTTATCTTCTGCTCACACATTGAGTGTTGTAGTTTGAATAGTTTAAAAGGTGAAATTTGTTCTTGAATGGTTTGTTCCTTTAGTAGCTGTTAGCTTGACTCCTTTGTGAGGATTTCTCCCTGATTCTTCAAACTAAGATCACTGACTGTGAGTTTCTGCTCAGAATGACTCCATTTAACCCCCATTCAAAAAGGTCTGAGCTATCCCTTTTAGTATTTGAGATTAAAGTACTTTAATGTACTCAGACACAAGTGCTTATTAATAATAAAAAACTGAATAAATACTCTATTAATAAACATTTTAAAACTCCATCTTCTTAGTGTATAAATACATTCTATTGTGTTTTAAATGATTTATGTCTTATTCTGGAAGTGTCATAAAGAAAAATGTGCTTTAATACCACAACAAATCTATAATACATACATTCAGCCTTTTGAAACTTTTTGTGCCTTTTCCTTTGAGTATTTGTAGGCTACAGGATTCTCAGCTCTGCTTAGAGACATTTCATTAGTGAGACCTCAGTTGGTTTCAAAATCTGTTTGTTTTCTTTTCCTTCTGCCAGCGCAGCACCAGAGGATGTTTGTGTGTGGGCTCAAAGAGCAGCCATCTGATCAGGAAATGCTCTGATCACGGCACACTAACAGCAGACTCTGAGTGGGCTTTTTGAGCTGTAAAGAAGACATCCATGTATAAAACCTTTGGCTCTGGCTGAGGGTTGGACTGACAGAGGTTAGTGGATAATGACTGAGTTTTCATTTTGGAGTGAAATATTCACATTTAGGTGAGTCATGTCCTGGGAAGCCATCAGCAGGAAACTGAAGAGACTTTCTTTTAGGTGCTGAGCTCAGTCTGAAGTCCACGTGACTCTGAGAATGAATTCATATGAAGAGAAAAGCAGCCACAGAGCAGCCTCTGTGGATTCTCAGACTTTATATGAATCCATCCCACAATGTTCAGTCCCTCACCGATGTGCTGCATTAGGGCCTCTTGTCAGCTTGTGATTGGCTGGTGGTGGCGCTGGTGGGGGAGGAGGGGGTGGTGTCCGGGTACACCAAGAAGCCGGTGAAGGTGATATACTTGGCGTGGTTGCTGTAGGCTCCAAATCCGTCTCTCTGGTGGGAATAGAGCCAGACTGTGTCTCCTGGTTTCAGCGCCAGCATCAGGCTCTGGCTCTGCAGGGCTTTCTCACCCTGGCTGTCATCGTAGATCATCGCCTGCACCTCCAGATGGTTTTTCATCAGCTTGACGGACAGCGTCTTCTGGGGCAGCTTGCCTACGTTGAAGGAGAAGTAGTACGCCCCGGGAATGCGGCATGTGAACAATCCTTCTGTCACGTTGAAGTCCTCTCCGATGTTGACGAAAGCTGTGTCAAAGCTGACTGGTCGGTGCTGGGGCATGCCCACCTGGTCTACTCCCAGAATGCTCTGGGTTCGCCCCACTGAGAAGGCAGATCTCCGGTCATCTTCTTCATCCTCCTCCTCCTCCTCTTCCTCTTGTGGCAGCTCCTTCTCCTCAGTTGTGTCTCCTGCACCGCCCTTGATGTGCTCTGTGGCCTGCAGATGGAGGATCTCCTGCTGGGGCTGCTGGGAGTTGTAGGAAGGATGGTGTTGATGGTGGTGCGTCTGGTAGCCGTAGGTGTCAGGGTAGATGAGGTAACCGTTGAAGGTGGTATAGTGTCCAGTGTTGCTGTACAGCGCGTAGCGAGGGTCGCCATGGAGACGGAGCCAGATGGTGTCACCAAACTCCAGCTGCAGCATGACGCTCTGGCTCTGCACCTGAGGATTCAAGCAGATTTTATTATCCCAGCTGGGGAGGCATATCCAGGCCTGTTTTACATCAAGGCACCAACAACAAACACATAATCCAATCGGAACTCACGCTGCGTTTTCTATGGAGGAATAATCCCCTCTGTTCGACTGACAGTCCCCACCCACATCCAGACACCCGCAATAAGAACTCCTCTAAGCTCCGACACAATAAAAGACCTTTAGAAACATTTCCTCTGACGTGACAAATATATCCTAAAATAGATTTTCAAATTAAAGACTGGAAGTGTTTAGGATCTGGTATCCTGTGATACAAATATTTCAACCCTTTCCAAAGTTAAACTACCACTTGAAGCATTTTTGTTTATGTTCATTTACCTGACACTTTTATCTGAGGCGACTTGCACACCATATACCAGGTCTCTGCAGAACTTGATGACATGCTGAGCAGGTAATTCAGTCATTTGAATCAGGTGTGCAGGAGCAGGGAAACCTCTAAAACAGGGGTGTCAAACTCATTTTCACCGAGGGCCACATCAGCATAATGGCTGGTCTCAAAGGGCCAGATAACTTCAAAATGTAACCAAATTAAATGTAAAATAAATGTAACAACTCCTTAACGTTACATAACTCTGCATTTATTACTTATACAAGATAAAACATTACAAATGCATGAAAAATAGGTTTGCTTGTTGCTCTGTTGTAACATAAATCCTTTTGATTTGTCAGGTTATGAAACCCACTGAACTCCATCAATCAAGGATCAAACTATTCAAGTGAATTAAAAATACATCAAAGTTATAATAACTTTGATCAAAACATTTGTTATAGTTAGGGGTGCACACAATCTGTCATCACATGTCCTCAAGGGNCACATCCTAGATGGGGTTCGTAACAAGAACACAGTAAAGAAAAATGTGCCACTGAGTCCAGAGGCACACGGACTTGCTGCTTTAGATTTTTTTTAAATGTGTCTTAGTGTAACCACATGGTAATCATTCAGATGAATAAAAAATTAATCTAATTTGTTTGTAACCTGCAAGAAAGCATCTCAGATGAGCTCCATAATAACTGTATTAAAGGCTTATTTCTGTGTAAAAGTTATCAGTATCAATGGATTGGATTTATATAGCGCCTTTCAGGACACCCAAAACACTTTGACAGAAGCTCCATTATTCATTCATGCACACATTTACGTGGTGGTAAACTACAACAGACGTCTGTAGTCACAGTCT
Source organism: Callopanchax toddi (assembly GCA_006937965.1). Classification (NCBI taxonomy): domain Eukaryota; kingdom Metazoa; phylum Chordata; class Actinopteri; order Cyprinodontiformes; family Nothobranchiidae; genus Callopanchax; species Callopanchax toddi. The sequence continues at coordinate 316,408 of SSNR01000317.1, read as the reverse complement.
GACAGAAGGGAGGCTACCATTCTGTGTCATTGGCCCTTCTGACCAGCACCAACATTCACACACAGGCAAGTTGTGTGAAGTGTCTTGCCCAAGGAGGACACAACGACAATGTAACCCAGCGGGAGCCAGGGATTGAACCAGCGACCCTCCGGTTACCAGACTGGCCACTCTACCAACTGAGCTACATGCCACCCTATATTGATCTGAACAGCCTCTGTTCAAACAAATAAGTGTTTATGTCCAAAAGGACTTATGACCTAACAGCTACTCATCCATGAACAAGGTGTAATGCTGCTGTTTTTAAGAAGTTTCAATTCATGCAATATTATTTTAGTAATCAATGACCATTTTTACAGTAATTTACAATCATAATAGCAGCAGCAAATTGGAGCTCATCAGGGGTCAGGAACAACAGGAGGTTCCCAATGTTTCTCCAGAAATAAAAGTGTCTTCTAAACTGTTGTGCCCCAGCCTCCAGCCATGGGCGTCGCACCCGTGGGGGATGTGGGTGTTTTAACACCCACACTTTTCTTAGTGAGATCGTTCAACACCCACACTTTTCCAGCCGTTTTGCTCCAAACCTCCTCCTGTCTGATTTCTCCTCACAGCGACCGCTGTTTGTCCCCTCTCCCTCCTCCCCTCCCTCTCCTGTTGCTCCTTGAAACCTGACACCAGCCGGCTGCCGATCACTTTCACTCCTCTCCCCTCTCTCTCTGCTGCTCTGAACACCGGCCGGTTGGCTGTCAATCAATCGATCAGCTTTGCGCTATAAGTCCCGCCTCTCTTGTCATTGTCTCATATTCGGCTTGTGATGAAAATAGTTATACAGCGGGTATTTACCCAGAAATAACTTATTTGATTTCCCTGAAAATGTCAGCAGTTTTTAAAAAACTGTCTCTCAGACAGATCCTCACAATTGAGCTTTTATTTCCTGTTTCTCACTCAGTGGAACAAATATGCAGAAAAGTGTAAGTGAAATTACTGTAAAAGCTAAAATCCTATTTAAATAAATAAATATTTATATTTAGAATTAGTTTTTAAACTGAGCCAAAATGATTTTATTGGCATCAGTTTCAGTAAGAAATGTCAGAGAGTTCTTGAAGGTTCACAGGGAAGCAATAAAATAAATATAAGTTTAAGTTATTACAATTTATAGTTACAGTTTGTTAAGTAGTAGGCTACAGTCAGTTAAAGCAAGTTGAAATATTTTTTACAGCTAAATACTTCATTTAACTAGTGATGGTTTTTGTAGGTCATAAGTTGAGCTGTATGGTTCAAACTGGATACAATAACACAATATTTAGATTTAATTTTTGGAAAATGTGTAGGTCATTCAGAAATGTGTTATTAGTAATTCATAATTCAGACTTTATCATACGTTGCATGTTAGTAAATTGCTGATTAGTGATTAATTTGTCTTTTAATGTAATATTGTTTATTAATGTCCTGATATTCACATGCACCACCATCATTCATTCACCACTGTGTTTAATGTCACATCCACATGTAATTCTCATGAAACTAAATGTAACAAATCGTTTGATGGTATTTTTCTAATGAAAACAAAAGACAAGCATCCATTAACCCTTTAATGCACATCAGCCACATACACTACAGTAACTTTAACTCAGTTTTCTGTTTATCATGTTGATAAACTTCAATCCACTTCAGGGCAGTGTTAGTTCTTTGTAATATATTAACAATATGGATCATCTTGTATTTAGAATATTGACTGCCTGATGACATCATCAATTCAACATGGCCGACCATAATGGCCATGTGCTGAATTCACTAAAATTTCTACTGAAGAATGAAAAATCAGGTTTAAAAATATGATGATGTACAGGAGAGTGTGTTGAACAATTCTGTTTTTAGTAATTACATTTCATGTGATAGAGTGAGACCTGACATGTGACACAGAGGAGTCTGGTCTTCCTAGATCACCTCTAAAAGTGGCACCATATGACATTCCTGATGGGTGCACTTCTTGAACAGTGATGCTCAATCCCATAACACACCTGTAACCCACCTTAGTCACCACCTAATGTCTTAATTTACAGTATTACTTTTTGCACAACATGCACACAGTTCATTGGTATCCATATATTTTTGCAATGTAGTTAGGTCATTATTTATGTTTATATGTTTTCCAAATGTTTGTTTCTTTGTAAATAAAAGTAGTTAAATTAATATTTGATCTTTAAAATAAAAAACTAGTTACAAAATCAGATTTTTTGATAAATTCACTCCTTTGCTGCGCACTGTCCACATACATGGACAGTAAAATCACTTCTATGTCAAACCATATTTTAAAAAAATCAAAATGTTTTTCAGTTTAGGTTCATGTAGAGTAATAAAATCAATATTTAAAGAAATATAGAAATGTTTTCATAATGCGTGCATGAAAGGGTTAAGCGTTTCAATTAACAGTCGATGACATCTACAGACCGCATCCCCCACACTTTTGAAAAGCTTGCTACACCCCTGCCCCCCTCAACCTTAATATTCAAAGAAAATTCCCATTGGGATAACATTTCTAAATGGTTCAAACTATTTAAAAAAATCAGTGTGAATCAATCTTAATTTGATATTTCAACTAAAAATAAAAAGAACTAAACTCAGCCCTATTTGAAACAACACAACTTATCTACAGCTTTCGTCTGTCGCTGTAGAAGAGAAACTAAACTGGGTTAAATCGTGTTAAAGCGGCTCTCTGGAGCATTTTTCTCTGTATCAAAGTTTTCTAAATGTTTTAAATGATATTTCAGGTCTAAACTATGATCTATGGGTTGAGTTCCACAACATCTGTCATTCTGATGAAGACCCTCCTTCCTCCTAGAGACCCCTTTCCATTATTTCTTGCCGCCGACATTTTTTAGCCAATGAAATTCAAATGTCTGCATTCTCTCAACATGCACGCACATCGACCAAACCTGTACCAGTAGGGGGCGCTGTCGTACAGGACGCTCCGAGTGTTTCTCTGTTTGCATATCAGCCTCACGGCTCATTTCTATTAAAAACCTACCCATTCTCCAGCTAAAGATGGATTTATTTTTATTTTTAAACCTTTCACCTCACAGAATGGCAAGGCTTGACAGGGTTACGCGTTTATTTTGGTCATAAAGTTCATCCAGGGCCGAATCAAGTTCAGCTTCAGAGTCCAGCAGCAGCTCTCTGCTAACAGAGCTAATATCAGAAGCAGCAGGGACAGAGAGGGCTCATCAGACCCTCGTAGTGTTGGAATAAGAATGTGAACTGTGAGTGATTAAACCCTACACACTGAGCTGTACAGTGCATGCCTGCAACGTATATGCGCCGTGTGCACGCACGCATGCACACAACCGGACGCGCGTGTCGAGATGTTTTGAGGAGGAGCCTTTGGACGCTAGATTCAAAAACTGCTCTCTTGATGAAATCCTCCGGAGTGCTGCTTTAATGTTTGTAATAAGATGGCAAAATCAGTTGGAATCATTTGCCAAATCTGTAGTCCAGAAGTTTTTACCTACTTTATATTAGTTTATTAATCCAGACCTACTGCAGTGTGTAAAGATCTAAAACTCATCTAGAGACGCTTCATGTTTCACAAAATCAGTTTTAAACGTTTAGGTATGAACTATACTCACAATTTTGACTACATTTAAATAAATAAATAAATGTTTGACACAGACTCTGGTGAGGCAGAAATAAGAGGCCCAACTGTGGACATGGTTATGGTTTTTGTGGGAACCAGGATCCAGGACAGAGACTAAGACATAAGGAAGAATGAGGGGTTTAACCTGATGTTCTTATTGTGGAGCTGGCTGTAGAGCAGTGGTCGGCAACCGGCGGCCCGCGGGCCAAGTCCGGCCCGCGACACACGTGTTTCTGGCCCCCCAGCCTTATACGGACTTTCTGTTTTTTTCTTACGTGAGTGTATGTCGGCCTGCCCAGTGACAGGGGAATTTAAACATATAATTGTATAATTGTATTNTCTTTAACATGAAAGTTTGAGCACATTTTAAGGTTTATCATTTAGACACAATGTATTTTAAATATGAGCAATTTCCCCAAATAAACACATTAACAAAAGTCAAATTTAGCAGTTTTCTGACAAAACATTATTTTTACTGTTTCCAAAAAGTGAAGGAGATTGGGTTGGAAGTGGTGTTTGATTTCAAATAGTTTTAAAAGTTCTTTTTAAACTTTCTGTAAATTTAAAGTCTATTTCTCAAATTTTCTCGTGATTAAAACATTTTTCTTTAAATTTTTTGAACTAAGTAAAAATAAGTCCAATGACATTCTACACAAATCCACAAATTTTGCATTTCCAGGTCATTTTTTAAAATCTTGATAATTTTTGTTAAAATTGCATATCAGTTGGCCTGATTTAGTTCTAAATGAATCTTTTTTAAGTCAATTACCTGTTTTGTTTAAATTTGTGTATTGAACCACAGAAAATAAAATTTAAAGCCACTTATCTGTGACAAAATCATGAAAATGTTGAATAAAACTGAGTTATATCTTCCTCCACCAGAGATTAAAAAACGAGGCTCATGACATTTTGAACTGTATCATCTTTCCCCAGATGGCGTGAAATTTAACAGACACACATATTACAGCAGCCTGGGAGAAGTAATTCAATTTTCCCCACATTGGTCACCATCTGAAGACATGAAATAAACGCTGCTAGAATTAGAAACCAAATTATGGTCCAGATCCCTGCAGGCTCAGAGGTGGCATGTGGTCAACAGTTGTTTGGATACGCAGTCTGCACATAAAGAAAGCAGTGTTGGTTCTGTCCTGTCTTACTACGACAGAAACACCAAACTCTCCAACAACAAAAAGGAAAGCCTCTTGTTTTGATACGAATCACAGAGTTCACATTATTTTACATGCCTCTACAGACAAAACAAAGTCGTCACTTCCTACAAGACAAAGCATCGACTCTGACAAAGATAACAACATCACTTTGAGGAATATTTCACTTAAGAATGAAAATTCTGTGATTATCAACCAGCAACCTGAAAATGCTCCTTCCCTGCTTCACATCACAGCCTGAACTGCACATGTATGACCAACTAAACTACCACAGTGGTTTAATATGTACTCATGTTCTGAGGAGTTTTCAAACTACATGCATGAGTATTATCATAATCTACTACTTCAGCAAATACATTTCAGAGAAAACTACACTTTGATTACATTCATCTGACACATAAATTACTTGATATCATTTTTTGTTGTTGTTTTCAGGTCCAGACCTCAGCCTCCTTTGGCTCCATTAATCCTCCTTTTTATTTGTGCTTTTATATGCAAATCACATGAACATGTTCTAAAATGCAGTCTAGTTTAATTTCAAAGTAACCCGAGGTGGATGATGTACACAGAATCAGCTACATACTGAAAAAGTGCAAACATGTTGCTTTTATATGGGTATCACTTTAACTTTTCTGTAATTACAATATTAATATAAATACTCTATTCTTTAAACTGGAACTGCCCAGAGTGATCCCAGTTTGGAGAATCAAGCTAACAGCTAATCACAGCAGAACAGCTGATTTCTGTCAAAGAAACAAAACAAACTCCAGACTTTCCAGGTAGTTTAGGACAAAGCAACATTAGTCGTTTTTATACTTCACACTAACTAAATAAAATCTGTGCTGCTGTGCTAATTATCATATGTCGTCTCATGATATCCACAACCACAATGCATACCATATTGTCAGAGGCTGAGAAAAGTGCTAAAAGGAAGACATTAAGATTGTTTGATTAACTGGACATAAATAAAGTAGTTTAGTGTTATTTAGTATTTTTATTATTGTTATTAATACATAATCATTTTATGATATTAGATGATATTCAATTGATCTTACTAGATCAGAATTGACCAATTCATAGTTTAGTATGAAGTTTTTAAAAATTTGTATAGATTTTAAATGTACCAGAATATTTTTATGCATCAACATATCCTGAACTTAAAATTCTCTAGTTCATTGCTGGCTGTTTAGGACAGATTTTCTTGAATAAATATCTTTAAAAAATCCATACCCCAAAAGTCCCAAACAAATAATAAACCTTTCCAATCACAAAGGGTTCATTTCCAAACCATCATCTGAATGTAGCACACTGACATGGTACACACCTACCTACTGAACGGTGTGTTTGCACCTCCAACAATATGGCTGTCATGGTGACGTAGAGCCACTGTGTAAAGTATCCCAATTAGCATTTTGATCAATTAAATCACCGTAAAGGCAACTAGTTTTTTTCTGAGGTGACTGGAGGATAATTGTGTGAAACACGCTTTACAGAGAAAGACCTGTAGGAGCATTAATCCTCCTGAAATGAAGGACGTGCTGCTCATGAAGACATGGTACCTTGTTTATCTTCTGCTCACACATTGAGTGTTGTAGTTTGAATAGTTTAAAAGGTGAAATTTGTTCTTGAATGGTTTGTTCCTTTAGTAGCTGTTAGCTTGACTCCTTTGTGAGGATTTCTCCCTGATTCTTCAAACTAAGATCACTGACTGTGAGTTTCTGCTCAGAATGACTCCATTTAACCCCCATTCAAAAAGGTCTGAGCTATCCCTTTTAGTATTTGAGATTAAAGTACTTTAATGTACTCAGACACAAGTGCTTATTAATAATAAAAAACTGAATAAATACTCTATTAATAAACATTTTAAAACTCCATCTTCTTAGTGTATAAATACATTCTATTGTGTTTTAAATGATTTATGTCTTATTCTGGAAGTGTCATAAAGAAAAATGTGCTTTAATACCACAACAAATCTATAATACATACATTCAGCCTTTTGAAACTTTTTGTGCCTTTTCCTTTGAGTATTTGTAGGCTACAGGATTCTCAGCTCTGCTTAGAGACATTTCATTAGTGAGACCTCAGTTGGTTTCAAAATCTGTTTGTTTTCTTTTCCTTCTGCCAGCGCAGCACCAGAGGATGTTTGTGTGTGGGCTCAAAGAGCAGCCATCTGATCAGGAAATGCTCTGATCACGGCACACTAACAGCAGACTCTGAGTGGGCTTTTTGAGCTGTAAAGAAGACATCCATGTATAAAACCTTTGGCTCTGGCTGAGGGTTGGACTGACAGAGGTTAGTGGATAATGACTGAGTTTTCATTTTGGAGTGAAATATTCACATTTAGGTGAGTCATGTCCTGGGAAGCCATCAGCAGGAAACTGAAGAGACTTTCTTTTAGGTGCTGAGCTCAGTCTGAAGTCCACGTGACTCTGAGAATGAATTCATATGAAGAGAAAAGCAGCCACAGAGCAGCCTCTGTGGATTCTCAGACTTTATATGAATCCATCCCACAATGTTCAGTCCCTCACCGATGTGCTGCATTAGGGCCTCTTGTCAGCTTGTGATTGGCTGGTGGTGGCGCTGGTGGGGGAGGAGGGGGTGGTGTCCGGGTACACCAAGAAGCCGGTGAAGGTGATATACTTGGCGTGGTTGCTGTAGGCTCCAAATCCGTCTCTCTGGTGGGAATAGAGCCAGACTGTGTCTCCTGGTTTCAGCGCCAGCATCAGGCTCTGGCTCTGCAGGGCTTTCTCACCCTGGCTGTCATCGTAGATCATCGCCTGCACCTCCAGATGGTTTTTCATCAGCTTGACGGACAGCGTCTTCTGGGGCAGCTTGCCTACGTTGAAGGAGAAGTAGTACGCCCCGGGAATGCGGCATGTGAACAATCCTTCTGTCACGTTGAAGTCCTCTCCGATGTTGACGAAAGCTGTGTCAAAGCTGACTGGTCGGTGCTGGGGCATGCCCACCTGGTCTACTCCCAGAATGCTCTGGGTTCGCCCCACTGAGAAGGCAGATCTCCGGTCATCTTCTTCATCCTCCTCCTCCTCCTCTTCCTCTTGTGGCAGCTCCTTCTCCTCAGTTGTGTCTCCTGCACCGCCCTTGATGTGCTCTGTGGCCTGCAGATGGAGGATCTCCTGCTGGGGCTGCTGGGAGTTGTAGGAAGGATGGTGTTGATGGTGGTGCGTCTGGTAGCCGTAGGTGTCAGGGTAGATGAGGTAACCGTTGAAGGTGGTATAGTGTCCAGTGTTGCTGTACAGCGCGTAGCGAGGGTCGCCATGGAGACGGAGCCAGATGGTGTCACCAAACTCCAGCTGCAGCATGACGCTCTGGCTCTGCACCTGAGGATTCAAGCAGATTTTATTATCCCAGCTGGGGAGGCATATCCAGGCCTGTTTTACATCAAGGCACCAACAACAAACACATAATCCAATCGGAACTCACGCTGCGTTTTCTATGGAGGAATAATCCCCTCTGTTCGACTG
>SSNR01000317.1:218114-302505 GCA_006937965.1 Callopanchax toddi | reverse complement strand
TGGGGGGGGGGGGGGGGGGGGGTGGTGGTGAAGATGATGATTTGCTGTTGGCTCAACATTTTTCTGCTTAATGCTCAATATTTCAAACAACCTTTAACTCATGAGGTCATTCTGATGCTTAAATAAAACTTATAAACATATTTAAACCAATTCAATATTAAAAGCCTTCTACTAGTCACCTCTCGGGTCTGACAGAGCGATGACCTGGTTTCTTCCTCACTGCAGTCAGACAGCTGCAGCAGGTGAGGAGGCGTGACGATCAAGGTGTTCTGATCCTCCTGACTGAGTACCATTAGTAATAATGTTCATTAGCTCGTATAAAAGTCCAACACAACACGTTATCTTAGGCAGAAACTGGTTAATCTGGTCTGCCATCAGGGAAGAGGATGATCAGCTGACGGAGGGGTGGAGGATCAGCAGCTCCCCGCGCGCGCACGCATCATGGATCAACAATCGACCAGTGATCTTTTGTTCTGGTCAAGCAAAATGACTGATTCTGACAGAGAGAACTGGATATGTGATGACAAAATGAACGTCTTTCTCAGAGGGGAATTATTTATCAGCAGCTTGAGAGCGCGAGCTGTCGGGTCGGGGAGGAGTTAGTAAAGCGCGCGAGCGCAGCCAGCTGGATCGCAAACCGTGTCCCGAACCAAAGAGGTGATCTGTTCAGATCACGGATTGATTGTGACCCGTTGTACCCCTACTGGGCATGTGTGAGCTGCGTGTGTGGGTCGGACGTACTGTGATTGTGTGTGTGTTAAAGCGCGCACAGAGCTGTGCGTAATGGCGCACTGGAGATGCTGTGTGTGTGTGTGTGTGTCGGAGGGCCTACCGTGTGTGTCCACTAGCTTCAGAGGTCATGTGATCACTCATTCACTGAGCTGCAACAGGATGTGAAGCTGTCAGATCTAGGGGTCTCCCATCAGGACCGCGCAGCGCTGGTCCGCAAAAGCGCGTTCGAAATCCGGTTCTCATGAGGACCAGCATACTGCTTGTGTGCACCCTGCCCTGTAGTGGCGGTAAGCCGTCAAGTCGCGGGTAACACAATTGACATGCATTGTGGGAAATGTAGTTTTTGGTCAAAATAAGCTTTTTACCTATTTATTTTTGAATACTCAGACCTTTTAAGCTCTCGCGGGCCACATTAAATGACGTGGCGGGCCGGGCCTTGTGTTTGACACATATGCTCTAAAACATGTAGGAACAGGGGGCTTTGAGGAGCAAGGCTGAGAAACCCTGCATCATGTATTTTGATATCCATGGGGAGAACATGCTAACTCCACACAGAAAGCTCATAATAATGAAGTAAAATAACATAATAGTGTGCATACAAGTCATTATCTGTGTAAACTAGCAAAAGATAGGGTTTCTGTTCATGTTTATTGACTAAGTAATGTTTTGCATACAAATATTATCAACAGCACTTCAAAGGGTTCCTAAATATGATTAAAATGTCAAGTTATTAAAACCTGCATGGCCTTCTTAGCTACTTCTAAGATCCAAAATACAGACCTAACAGGGAGAATCTTTGCAGTTTGTACAAAACCTTTGTCAGGAATATGATTATGTTAGATATAAAGTTTAAAACTCTGAACTTGGAGGGAGAACCGTTTAGCTATTGCTCAGAGAGGTGCACTGTAAAACATTTTCTGTAAAGAAAGATAATACATGTATTTTGGCAGAAAATAAAACGTCTTCTGTGGAGTTTACATTAGAAATGCAGTAATTTTGGTTTTTAGGGCTGATTTAAAATTCTTGTACAGCTCTGACCCCGTCTACCTCAAGGAACTATAATAACCAGAAAAAAAAATCAGATTAACTTGAAAAGTATGACTCTGAAAGTAAATACTACTAGAGTCACAATATAATCTCAATAATTCATAATGAATTAACGTAAAAACCACATGAAAGATTTGTTTTTGCTAACAGAGCTTAGCACCGGTTAGTTCAGACTGGGAAAAATGGATCCATTAAAAAAAAATGAAACAGATGCAGATTGAACTTTAGACCAGTCAGTCTGCTGAATGTTGGCCAATTCTGATCATCAGCTGGTGATTTTGGTGCATCTTTATTGTATGGGCCTTTTTATTTGTCCTAATGGAGATTTTAATAAATAAAAAAAAGAAAACATCTCTGAATAATCAAAACACAAAATCCTCCAGTCTTTGCTGAGATATTCAGGCCTTTTTAGTCCAATTTTAGACTTTTTTCTCCATTTTTCATTTCAAATTTCATCTTGAACAAATCTGAACTTCACATGAGATTCAACAAAAAAAAAAAATTATATATATATATATATATATATTTTATATATATATATATATATATATATATATATATATATATATATATATATATATATATATATATATATATATATATATATATATATATATATATATATATATATATGTATATAATTTTTGGGAAATAAAAAGTCACATTGATTGTGCACCTCTATCAGTGGTTGGAAACTGAACTTCGAGTCCTAAACAAGTCACTTGACCATATTTGTAATAAGAAATCCTGTCTTGAAATGAATAATGTTTCTTAAAACGTATTTACTTGACAGAAGAAGCAGCAAACAAATACTTTTAACAGAATTAAAGGAGAGTGGATGTTGAATTTCTCAGTAAATATATTTTTAATGTTCAGGATGAAGTCTAAGTGAATCAGGAGTCTTTGGTGTTAAAGTCTGAGTTGACTCCAAAGTGATTTTAGGTCAGGTAACCTGGTCAGGTCTGTGTCGATGGGAGAATGAGCTGAACTCTGTTTGTGAAATCCATGTTTGGCCTGTCTGGGTGCAACAAGCTGGTTTCTAATATTCCAAAACCTTTTTTTTCCTGTAAATATTTCTTTGATGGAGCTCATCACTGTGTCCTTTGAGCTGAAGTGTTACACCTGAGACGTATCTGTTAAACAGGACTCTGTTTCCTGTTGAAGTTTATTACATACTGGTGCAACACTGTGGACATTTTTATACTCCCAACTAGAGATGTTTTCAATTTATACTCAGTTTGCACAAGCTGTTTGTTTCAGGACCCTGCACCAGTTTGTTGGTCTCACTGCAGAACGTGATCCTCCTCCACCGTCTCCACATTCAACCCCAAACACGTCTAATTTCTGAGATAATCTTCAGACATATTAAACTCACCTTCCTCTCCTCTCCAGCGTTCTCCTCATACACGATGGCCTGGACCTCATTTCTGTTCTTCATCAGCATCACAGACAGGTCTTTGTGGGGAAACTTTCCCACCGTGAAGGAGAAGTAGTACGCACCAGGGATCCGACAACGAAACAAACCAGCCTTGGCGTCGAAATCCCCACCGATGTTGACATAGACAGAGTCAAAGGTCACCGTCATCTTCGGCCCACCTTCCATGCTGTTAGTGCGTGCCACTGAGAAAGCAGAGCGTAGCTCCACACTGTCCTGCAGACGGGCGAAACCCCACACGCCACCCGCCTGACTCAGGCACAACAGGCCAATCAGCACACTTGCCTGGAGCAGCATTGTATCTGCAGAAATACAAATTTAAAAAAATTAGGAAAAAGTGTTTTTATGTCTGTGACTTTCTTAAAACTTACCCACAATTCTATAAAACTGTTAATGTGACCTGACACAACATAGATAACTTAGTCATCTCCAACAGGAAGTTATTTAGTAAAATAAAAACTCTTTCCACTTCATAACGTACCTGAAGGTTAAATTTAATGAATCTCACACTTCAGTTCTCAGACCTTCCAGCTGCTTTAAGGCCTGATAAATAATTTTGTTGTTCATTGATTCAAACATTTACAATATGTTTCAGTTATTACCACAGTATAAAAACCCTTCATGTCATTTCATGCACCACTGCTGATCATTACAGATCAGTGAATTTGTAAGCACAGCTTATTTTTGTGTTAATGAGTTTTTCTGTTGATTACTTGTTGCTGAGCTATGGCCTAAACCTACTTTAGCTGGATAGATTTTGATAATATCTTTGATTTTGGAAGCAAACAGAGGATATCTGAGGCTACAAAAGGCAGAATATAAAAAAAAAAAATCAAAACGACCAGAAAACACACACACACAAAAAAAAAAAAAAAAAAAAACCACTCAGCTTATCATTTATAAAGAAACGCTTCAGAGGAGTGTTCAGCTGATCCAGCAGCTTTCAGGGTGAATTATCAGTCTTAATTAGCATGCCTTGTCATTTATTAAACCCTACATTTGGCAGTGTTTGAGAACTAAACAGCGTATTAATAGACTCAATAACAACATGTCTGTTTTAAGCCAGGGTAGCTGACTTTGGGTTGATGGATAATCATGGTTAACGTGAGGATGTTGGTCATTTTTAAATCATATTTATCAAACTATCCAAGCTTAGAATGTTAGCATACTGATTAGCATGTTAACTAGAAACTCAACAGTTTAGCTTTTTTGTAACATCATTGGTAAAAGCTACAGTGCTTTTCAATGTGTTAGCTCTGTTTTAACTTTAAGATTTCACACCTTAAATAATTAGCTAAACAAATGATAAGTTGTTTAATTTGTGGCCATGCTGCAGCCTGTCTTGTTGTTGGACACTCATACTGACATTGTAGATGCAGCAAATACGTACAGGGCAAATAATAAAACAAAATCCAAATAACCTGAGTTTTCAAAATGATACTTATTGCTATAAATTGCAAACCATTCCAGGAGGTCCTGGCTCAAAAAAAGCACCAGTGTGATCTGAAGTCCCTCCAGTCCAGAGAACCCTGCACTTAGAGATGTTGTCCATAAAAGTTATGGACATAATTCATGACAAAGGGTAACCCTGGCGTCCAACACTTACTAGAACCAGTCTGTTTATCAGCAGTGCTAGTCCAGCAGGGCACCAGAACTTCCATACTCCTGAACTAATCCATCATCTGAGAAGCTTTAATAGTTGTTGCATTATTTACTATAATTTAATTTCTGCTTCTCATTCCACATTTTCTGTCCTAAACCACGTGTACTATTTAGTACTATTTTCTTGTAGTGATGCATCACTGCTGAGGCCTTAAGTTATTTGCTGTTGAAACAAAAAGTTTCTCTTGTATATTTAAACCAGATAAACCTCTTTAAATGAAAACTAATTATAGTGGTTAATTGTACTTAAGGCACTGAGCCACAACTGATCGTTTTTGTCTGATTACCCGTCCCACTGCAGCAGGGGGAGAAATCCATACGGCAAGAAAAGGAAGTGCTGCAGCATGAGCTTGATGCAGATTTTATAATTCTCTGTAGCCTAAATAAAAAAAAAATAGATACACAACTGAGAGTGCTGCAGTTAGGCTTGTTTGCATAATGGCAGCTTACACTAAGAATACTGTTTGTTTGTCTGTGTAATAGCAGAGGCTTTAACTAGTCACGCTGATAGACTGTTCCACAGAGAGCCTGATGCTTCAGGTTCAAACAGCAATAAAAGAATAGATCAAACAAACCTCTTCCATAATGAGCACCCACGGGAGAGAAGCACCGAGACAAAGTAGAAAATAGTGAAGTAAAACTGCATGCAAATATCACAAACTGTACTGCTATGCATTATTTAAGATGCTACTAAACAGGATGTTTTTATGCTACCCAGTTCCATATTTAAAAGTCAACATTTATAGATGCAGTCATTGATTTCTGATTAACATAAGCAAGTTTAAAAAGTGTTATCAGTTGTTACGCCCCTTTGCAGTTTCCCTGGCCAGTTTGTGATGGTGCAGCAACCTGCATGACCCTGATTGCTAATTGGGCTGCACCTGTGGGAGCAGGCATAAAGCCTGCTGGGAGAGGCCTGAGGAAGAGCACCACTGGGGCTGCCACCAGCCTGATAAAGGCTGGAGATTTAAGGAAAATGGCTCCTTTTTCATAAAAACCTTTTAGAACTTTCTTCTATGTGTTCAGTCTCCATTTTATGTTGTGGCCCAACGAGCCGGGTTGTAGCATCAGTAGAGGAGAGTGTTGCTATATTTCATTACCACATTAAGGTTATAACAACTGAAATATGTTGGTATTAGAGAGTCAGATTTTATTTATTATGAAGTGAAGTGGACCAATCTGTTATACATGTAATTCACTTCTGTGGATGTGTCTGCTCTGCTGAGTGATGCTTGAAGCAGAATCAGCTCATAGTTTTGTTTGTTGGTTAAAACATTAACCTAAAAAACCCCATAAATCTAAGAAGTCAGAAACATCCCTCCTCTGTTACATTTAGTTCTTTGGTACGTTTAGCAGTAGATGAACAAATGTGTTTTAATTTGCTGATAAAAACACCTATAAAAGATACAGATGTGTCAACTACATTCATTCAGACTAATCAATAATAATTGGAGAATATTTCTGAAAACGGTGTAGAAATGTTGCTCCAACTGCTCAATTTACATTTTTTGAATTAAGCGACTGCTCCAGCCCTTTGGAAATTTGCTGTTCTTAAACTGGGTCTCATTTGATTCAAATTTATTCAGCTGGAAGACGCAAGAGAGCCTCACTTTTGCATCAGTTTGGTATTTCAGATTGTAAGCTAAACATAGTGCCTAAAAAAGTATTCATTCCTTTGGATGTTTTACCCTTTTATTGCTTTTATAAATTAATCCTAAGAAACATAATTTGACTTCTTTGACCAAAAGCTTTAAAACAAAATCCTTTAGTGTCAAAGTGAAAACTGATTACTACAAAATGACAAATACAAAATATGTGTTGCAAAAATTCCTTGCATAATTCACACCTTTTAAGTGACCTAATTGAACAGATGTCCAGTCAGTTGGTGCTAGTAGTCTCACAACTAGAAGAATGGAGCTCACTTGACTGCAGTGACTGTCTCAGTGATTGTAGAATAAAGACACCTGTCTGAAGGTCCATTCACTGGTTAATCTTGATTCCTGGCTACCATCACAGCATGAAGACAGAAGAACCTCATATCAGAGCAAAGGTTAATTAAAAGTTTAAGTCAAGTTATGGATACAAAAACATTTCAAAGGCTCTGAACATCCCCTGGAGTTTGATCCATCATTAAGAAACAGAAGGAATATGTCACCATGTGTAAATCTGACTAGATCAGACCGTCCTCACAGATTGAGTGACCTGAGAGAAGGAAAGTAGTGAGAGAGGCCACCAGGACACCATGATGACTCTGAAGGAGTTACAACCGTCATCAGCTGTTGACCAGGTTCTTCACTGGTCAGAGCTTTATGGGAGAGTGGTAATGAGAAAGTCTCTGTTGAAGAAAACTCAGAATAAGTCCCTCCTGGGTGTCTGATCTTCTCACCACTCCTAAGTCTGAGTTCTCCACCCTGGAGAGGAGCTCATTTTGGCCCCTTGTGTTTGTGATCTTCTTTATGTCAATTATCCAAAGTTCATAGATGGGAGTTGGAATGTAAATCAAATGGTAAATCACATAGTTTTGATCTAATTTTATGATTTTCCTGCTGGAAATGCTGGAACTAACTGAGCGAGGTCATGTAGGTTGTAGCGTTATCAAATACGCTATAACCTCTGACCCCTTGACCATCACACAAACAATAATCCTCTTTTTCCCAATAACTTGGATTATAATGACTCTTTATTATGTTTTAACCTGAATCAACATTCCTCCAGGTGTCCAGATCGATTTTTCCAGAAGATTCCACAGGAATAGTAATAATAAACTCAAAGACTCCTTGGTGTCGCTTTCTAAATGACACTCTTAATCTGCTGTTCAGAAATGTCTTAATGTGATTAATGCACTTTCTCCTACAGTGTTATGAATGTTTGATCCAGCTTCAGTATTATTTCATATTTTTACTTGCTAAAGGTTAAATCAATATTATTACTTGAATATTAATTCATTAAGGTTGTCATAATTTTGACCAGATCCTGGAGCCAACACAACTGAGGACACGATTAGGTAAGTGAAAATAGTTTTATTAAAAGTTTTGTGCTGGATCTTGCTGGATTCTGATGCCGGTCAGGATTGTGTCCGTGAGATAATGGAGCTTGGAAGAGTACTGGAGCAGGGTTGAGGACTGGCTGGAGGGAGGCTGATGAAGAATTGGTTGTAGATCCCGGTAGACTGAGGACTGGGTGGATGGATCCGGAGGAGCGAGGACGGTGTCGTGGAAATGAACTGGAAAGTAGATAGCAGAGGATGAACACATGAAGTAAACACTAGAGAGAGAGAACAAGTAGACCTGTGTACCACAGAAGTTGTGGAACGGGCTGACACCGTCCAGTTGTAGCACCACTCCTTTTAAGCTCCTCCGGTGATGAGTTGATGAGGTGCAGCTGGTGATGATTAGTGGTGAGTGCAGCACAAGGTGATGAACGGAGGAGGAGTGGAGTGAGAACCTGACAAAGGTAATATGACTTTAAAGACCTGGGCCATGTGACTTAGTAAAACCCAATCCCATTGGTCCACATCAACACTCAGTTCCCTTTAGCTCAACTGCACGCCCTGAGACACGTCAGTTCTTATTCAGTCTTGGATGAGCCAAGAAGCTCGCTGTCAACTTGCTACACAGCGAAGCACCTTAGGAGCCGGTCTTGCCTGCACGGGTCCAAACCCCATTACAGCCGGTCTCCACCTCTCCCCCTGAGAGTCAGACAAAGCCAGTCTTACTCTCCTGTCACAACATGGGGACGTTAGCCGCTAATGCTAACCGCCAGCTACACCAGAGATGGTTCTTCTAACTGCTGTATCCTCAGACGGAACCGGTCGCCCCGGCGGCTCAAACTGCCCCCGAAGGGACCCGACGATCAAGGGGGGGGGGGTTCCACCTTCAAACGGTCATCCATCCACGCCGGATCTGAACCACGGAACGCCGCCTGGTGAGACCCATAATCTGGTAACTAAAGGCCTGTTGATAAGTAACACTCCATGTAACTTAGTCAACCAGTTACTCCTCCAACCAAACTCCCTTTAAGATAAAATGCCCCTAGTCTTTAACATCACAGACTCAGGTCATTAAACTCAAATTAAGATCAACTTAAGAAGCCTTACCACCGTGTTGACATGCTAAAATCCAACAGCTACCTCATGCTAATCTGTTTGTGCTGTTCGTCAGTCTGTTCATATAATAAATTCTGTAAAGTCTTTATTCCTGACTCAGCCTTACATCTGTCAATATACAGGTGCGTAATCTACTCTCTGTAATATCTCTCAATAGAGCCTAGAAATTCCTGCATAAACATTAGCATAGTGAAGGTATCTGAGCAAAACAGCTTAGTGTAAAACCGCGAAGTTTGGGCGTGGTCCAGAGCAAACTGGATTTAAATTGGATCAAGTTAACAGACAACTGAGGCAGAGTTTTGACACTAATTTTAAGATGAAGGTGGTCAGTGCAGCAGATGCATCAAACAACTGTCAGGCAGCCAGGAAATATGGAGTTACGGAGTGAAATGTCCGAAGATGGGACTATGGGAGGAGACGCAATGCAGCATGGACCGCAGCATGGGAGTGACATGAGCACAGCAAATCAGAGGACGTCTGTGTAAAAGCCTCATGCAGACTTTTGATGTCATGTGACTTTTGATTTGACATGTCATGAGCAAAGTTCTGACAGGTTGCATTACTATGGTATTTTTTGCTCAGTTTTTGTTCAGTATCTCTAGTGTCTTTCCTGACAGAACCCCACACATGCTAGAATATGCATTGCAGATCTTTGTGATTCCATGAATAGGCAAATATTAAAGCAGTCTGTAATTACGCTATTATTTAAATGACTTTCTCAAAATAAAAAAAAGTTTATTTGAAAATTAAAAATAATCATTTTCCCTAAGATTAGTCTTAAAAGGGGGGGGGGGGGGTTATCTTATAATCGGAGTCAATCTTTGTTCAGGTCAGTACGGTATTTGGTGGATCACTGGCTGGACCACACAGAACCAAATGAACATCAGCAGGTTTGCTTTCTTACTGGCTTCCCTTACATTCAGTCCTGCCCATCAAATCAGTCATCACCTCATAAATTAGCAGTAACGCTGTGCTGCTTCACATTGTTATTTCTTTATGCTAGAACATGCATCATCATCAAACACTCAATATACATGAAATCAAATCTGAGCTCCATCTTTCTCTCAGGCTGTGGTTCTCCTTGAGACCTGTCCTGTGTCTAAAAATAGAGGGGAAAGGCGGATGTCTCCTCCCCATGGACAGATCAATAACTGATGATTAGGATGAAGAAAGGAAAGGAGGACAGGAAAAGAAAGAAGAAATGATGAAAAGCAAGATGAATTGCAGAGTTTCTAGTGAGAGAGGGTTTGGTATAAAAGATGTGGGAAGTCATTGGGATATCTGTGAGGATGTGTGTGGCCTACATACCTTTGTTGTGTGGGTGGAAATGTGTGTTTCTGTTGTTCTAGCTGCGTAGGTTGCTGTTGTTGCGTATGTGAGAAAATCCATGTGCGTGTTTTTGTGCAAATGTGGGTTTACACTTCAGAATTGTTTGCGTATAATGTGGTCTGTGAGGAGAATTGTGTGTGTGAATCTATTTTTAGGAAGCTTTATAAACTGCATATGTGCGTGGAATAAGATCAGCTGAA
Source organism: Callopanchax toddi (assembly GCA_006937965.1). Classification (NCBI taxonomy): domain Eukaryota; kingdom Metazoa; phylum Chordata; class Actinopteri; order Cyprinodontiformes; family Nothobranchiidae; genus Callopanchax; species Callopanchax toddi. The sequence continues at coordinate 291,995 of SSNR01000317.1, read as the reverse complement.
GAAACAGTAAAGATGATCAGAGTAATGAGATTTAGGATGATGGGTGTTAGCACACCTGGTTAATTGGCTTGTTTTGCTGTTTTGATCCACTACATTCAATTTTTCAGCTTCAGTTGACGAGAACAAGTTTGTGCTGCAAGACTGCACCAGCTGCCTGTCAGCTCCCCATGAAAAATAGGTCAGAAAATAAGATGCTGTTGCTATCTTGAATTTTCTTTTGTGCCATGTGACTTTGACTCACATTCATGTGAGGTGCAGTGTTCAATAATCTTCTCTTTCTGGATAAAGTCATGTCTTACAAATAAATTTTAGAGGGATTGTTCAAATCATTTGCAGTGCTGGTATGATCTTATAATCTCATACCTGTTGAAGTTACTGTAGCTCAGTTTAGTTACAAGTAGAGCTGGAAGTGCCAGCCATGAAGAAACTGACTGGAACTTCCTTAACCCATCTTTTCTAAACCTAACCAACTTCCACTGCAAACAACTACAGAATTCATGTAAATAAACATTTAAAACGTGAAATTTATGGTGGTGTCAAAGTTTAGATGATGGTATTCACATGAACTGCTAAGAACGTTTTAGGTTTAGAGATGATTTTAATCAGTAGACTCACTCAGATCATCTGTCAGAACAGAACTAATGTCTGTTTCTCGTTGAGATAAGATTTGTGCCAAAAGAATCAACCAAAAGATACAGTCACACACAAAATATACCCCCAAAAATTAATCAGAACGAACATTTCAGAAGCAAAGGTGTGGGGAAAAAAATCACTCTAAAACAAAATAAACTATTTTGAATTTACTTACAAAATATTACATTTTACTTCTTAACAATTAATAGTACAGTCAGATCATTCATAGGCTTTTATTCTGAAAGGGCATGTTTGGTTCTGCTGCACCTTGATTTTGCTTCTGCTAAAGGGTTTTTTTTTTTTATCAACCAATGATCAGTTCCTGGGAGCAAAAAGATTCTCAAATACTTTATTTACATTTCAGATTCTTGTCATTGTTCCAGGTCAGTAATTAGAAACACCAGATTAAAACACGAGAGTCTGAACATAAAATACCTGTTTGTTATTCAGCATCGTAAAACATGGTACTGGGACCGCAAGATTACGTTTCTAAACCCAACAACACTTCGTCTTCATCCAAAGGTATTTTAGACAGGATTTGACACATCCTGATATCCATGCTTTTATGCAGTAAAACTAAAAAACAAACCAACAACAGTCATATGGATGCAGCCACAGTGGTTAGACTGATAATGTTCTTCACCATGAAGGTTGAAGAACTTATAGGAGACTTGGAGAGCTGAGCTGCACACTTTCACACCTGAACAGCAGAGTGAAACTTGTGATGTGTCATCATTATTATTCAGTTAGGAAGCTGTTATTTAAACAAAATAAACCCCAGGTGGACATCACAATAGCCTACTGTACTGTATATGAACGAACATTGAGCTTATGTAACTTATAAACATATGAGTTTATGTTTGTCTTAATAAATACAAAGTCCTATTTAGTAATATTGGGCTGAGATGAAGTACTTTTAGGATATTTGAGCTGATCTATATCTTTAGCTGACTCAGCATTACTGTGTGAAAGATTTTTTTAAAGAGCAAAGCAAAAATACATAATTCTCTACACTTTGTAGGTTTGATGTTGGTGTCTCCATTTTGGAACGTAAGTTATTGCAGCACATGTTGGTTGCTATGGTGATGTGTTGACCTTGGTAGTGTTTGCTCCTTTTAGAAGAAGGGTTCTGTTTTTGTTTTCATCTATTTTTACGTTAGTTTCTGAGCCTGGTTTGTTTTGGAACTTCAGTTTTCCTCAGTTAAACCAACGACTGATTGATTTTCACATTTTGATTGAGATTTGTTAATAAACCTTTTAATTTAGCGTCAGATCTGTCTTGGTCTCTACTGTCTCAGACATTATTTGTTCAAACTGCTCTACTTCCAAATTGCATCAAATGCCTCAAAATTCACTATATTGTCTCTTTTTTGTTTTACAACCATGGATCTAAAAACAATCTGATTTGATTAGAAAACTGTCTTTTCTTGCTGACATAAGAATATTTTATTTGATACTTAATTCCACAGATAAACACAGACTGGTGTGTTGTTCCTTGTTAAAGAGGTTATGTTGGTGTGCATTTGTGTTTATGCGTCTTTCTTTGTGACATAAGAATGAGCTTGCTCCTGAGTGTGTGTGTGTGTGTGTGTGTGTGTGTGAGCTCCTCTCCTCCATCTGCTCCAGGTGATAACGAACACATTCACATTCAGACTGAAGCAGAACAACCAGCCTGCAGCTCACCTGAGAGCAGAGGATTTCTAGTTTACATCACCTTTAATTCTGCTCCTAGGACCTCTAACAAGTTTTCAGATTTCCTTCTGCTGTTGTGAACAAACTCAACATTCATCATTTAAATGTCAAGGGAGCTGATTTAATGTTCAGCCAGATGCTCCTGAGTTTATCTCTCAGCTTTGACTGAAGTTAGGAGATGATTCAGCTGGAGCCTGAGTTTTCTGTTTGTAACTTTTCTGATGTTTTTTATCAACACTGTTTGCTGAAGGAGTTTACTTTGAGGTTGAAACTTAGCAATACTTTTGGGAAGAAGAACGGTGCAGATTTTTTGTTTACAGCAGAGGATTGTTGGTTTGATGGATCTTACACATTTTAAAACCATAATCTAGACACAGTGTTTGTTCTGTATCAGACATTTCATTCCTAATTTTCAGATTTAGGCCAATTTGTGTTTTTCAATAGGCTTTATGCACAGAGTACTTAGTAGAACTTCCGGTTTAAAATTACCTCGCGGGACCATTTCCGGTTCCATTTGAAACGTGAAGATTTCCAGAGTTAGAGTGCATTTCCAGCTAAAGATATTGTTTATAATCAAAACGAGTAATAGTATAGTATAGTACAGTATGATATATATATTATAGCACTAAGAAATGAAGCCATCATATAAGTATCAGTGACGGGAAGCCTCGACAGCTGAACACTGCTGTGTTCCGTTGTGTACCGCATCAGCTGAATATAATTCATCAGTCCGTTTCCACACATTTCCACTGAATAAATAACTACAAAAAGGAAGGATTGTGAACTTAAGAAGAGAAAACGTGATCATTTCTAACCACACCGTGTCTGCAGTCCACACTTTGCAGCACAGTAGTCAAAGAGCCGAGTGGAGGAGGCTAAAGGAGGAGGCGCGGCGCCGTTCGTGTGTTATTTCACTGGAACAACTATTCTTTTGGTGAATGAAGACTTGGTGTTTGATAACGTACAGCTAGACCAGAGAAAGTTGAAAGTTGGGAAGCAGTTGGAGCCCACGATCACGGCTATATAGATTTGTCTCACTGTTTTTTGATGATGGAAGCTACGAGCTAACGCTGTTAGCTTACCTTCAATTTCATGAATAAAGCTGGTTATATACAGCTTAAAGTCCTTCACCCGCTTGCTCGCAGACGTCTCTGTGTGTTTTTCAAAAATCCGGTGGACATCGTTTACCGTGATGCGCGGCAGGTCTTGAAGAAAACGGGTAAAAAAATCCATTTTGTCCAGTTTGTGTGGGAACAGCGTTGAACCGGAAGGGAGCGGCAGCCTCTATCGCAACCAGGAAGTGACCGTGCATAAACCCCATTCAAAGAATAACACCTGTCTCCCTTCAGCTCCTTTAGAGGGAAATCTTTCAGATTAAAAACACTTTTCTTCAGCATGTCACTGCCTCTCTCTCACACACACACACACGCACGCACGCACGCATGCACACACTCACACATGCATGCACGCACGCACACACTCACGCATGCATGCACACACGCACGCACGCACACACACACACACACAGACACACTTGCAGCTTTTAAAAAGGTTTGGGTAAAAAGAAACTCTCAGCTTGCCATTCTTATGGCAGTCAGGCAACAAAACCTTTGCAGGTGTTTTAAGTTAATTAGCTGAGTAGAGTGTGACACCATGAGTTCACAATCTTAAACCTTTTCACAATATTCACATTTTCTGAGACATTGAATTTTGAAGTCACAATCATCAATATAACAAAATAAAGGCCTGAAATATTTCACTCTGTATATAATGAAGCTACTTATGAGGATCATTTTCTAAAATTAGTGAAAAGAAATATTGAACTTTTCCCACAATTTTCTCATTTTTTAAGCTGTACCTGTATGTTTCCAGATCCTACTGTAACCAATACTGCTCATTTCCAAGAAGATATCTGCATGAACCTCTCAGGTTTTACTCTCACAATCAACAAATGCCTATTTACTGAAGTCATTTGAGGTTGGACTGAATTCAGTGTTTTTCTGTTTATCTCAAAAGAGAGAAATTAACAAGGAATGGATTGGTTTCTACCAGTTTCTTGTAGGGCCAACTTTTGATTATTTAAAGTATTTAAGTCTTTAAAATGTGCTAAAACCTCCTGCTATAACTATTTTGCTGTATTAATAAACAACTACAGTACAGTATAAGCTCATATTTTTCTGTGTTTCAAAAGGTAATCAAAGGTAAATTTAACCAAATAACTTATCTTACATACAATATTCATAAATAATTACCTTCATTTTAAACTTTTGATCTCTCAAAGATCACCTAACATAAATATTGAAGTAATATAAATTTTGAGGAAACTTTTGCCGCCTATCCAGATGTTTCAATTAACTCACCGATCCACTGATGAAAAGCCTCACAGTATCTGCAAAGATCACTTTTTATAGTAAGCAAAAATCAAATCTGTACCTGGAGGAACTGTTTCAGCCTCTTTTTATAATCCCATCTCTTCCTGTCTCCATGAACAAACTCTCACCCAGCTCTGTCGCTCCTTTCTCTCTCATTAGATCAAAGCTGTACAGAGATCTATTGTTGCATTGTACAGACGAGGCCGGCTGCCCGCACTGAATAACAAAGAAACACTCATCACACACATGGAGGCACACACACACACACACACACACACACACACACACACACACACACACGCACACACACATTAGGTTTATTCTGTGCTCCTTCATTTATACATAATATGGAATCATTATCAGATGATATGTTACATGTCATGACAATTATAACTTTATCCCAAGCCCACTTTATCAATCAATCAATCAATCAATCAATCAATCAATCAATCAATCAATCAATCAATCAATCAATCAATCAATCAATCAATAATTTGTTTAACCAGGATGAGCCTTATTGATTAATAATAATAATAATAATAATAATAATAATGGACTGGATTTATAGCACGTTTCACCCAAAGTTACATAAACAGACACAGGGTGTCCTGGTCAAAATCAGCAGAAATACATGTTTCCAGTCACATTCACAGATACACATACCTCCAATAAAATACACACCAGTGGTATCAGCGATCAGATAAAATCAATAGTCAATGATAAAATGCTTTCATCAAAAAGTGTCAAAAAAGATCATAAACTCCCATCAGTAAAAGGGGTTAAACCCTCCTAAAATGCCCTCAATCAATCATCAACCGTCCTTTAATTCCATTCAAACCTTCCAACACCTTTAAAAGTACTTAGTGAGACCTGCCCACCCAGATAGATGTTTTTGAATTTTGTTTCATGCATGAGGAGCAGCAAATTTAAAAACCTTTTCCCCAAATCCAGTTCTTACAGTTCAAGTCTAAATTATACAATGTTAATACATTTACATGCATTTATATTCAAAATTGCATTAAATGCGGATTATACTTTTTTGGATAAAAATTCTACAAATTGAGCCTCCAAGTCTAAATGTGATTAATGTACATGACTTAAAGCATATGACTCCATTCACGTCCAAAAGAATCAAACATCTCCTGCTTTATGAGTTCAGACAATCATCTATTGTGAGGCTCCAGCTCAAGGCCAGCCCCCACTTTTCCTCCCATCTTTTATACAAAAAGGGGAGGCAGTGATGGAGGCTGCTGATTCCTCCTCTGCCATCTGAGTAAACAGCAGCTTTGAAAGTGACTTTCACTGGAACTGCAGCACGGGGCCTTGAAAGTCACGCAGGTACAAAACAACCAGAGTGAGTTTACTGCAGAGAAGACAAAGGCCTGATCCAGATGAGAGAATAATCACCGAGTTTGAGTTTTGTTTCCAGAGCTGCTGATGACCTGAGAACTCTTTAAACAAACAGGTGTAATAAATGCTGGCAGCATTAAGAAGTGATGTAATGCTGATTTCTGATGGTGGTTATTCTTCCCTCACTTTGATTTCAGAAGGATTTTTAAGAAGCACTAACATTTTAAATTAAAGGCTTTGTGGTACATCAATCACTGCCTCTTATGTGAGAATTTTAATAATCTTATGTTGAGAGGAGATGGACATTTAGCTATTTTATGATCTGTTTGCACTCCAAGTGCATGTGAATGACTCTCAGCTTCCACCACATTAAACGTTAGGTCAGTAGCTATAGAATTGACCAATTGTCATTTTTATGTTTGCTCATTTAGATCAGCTGTGGCAGCCATCTTGAATGAAACTGACTCCAAATGTTGATCAGCTAGATGAACATCCAATGGTTATGCTGAGTGTTACATTCAAATCCACCCAGTGGTCTGTAACTATAAATGAACTTTGTTCTATTAACTAATGTTTTTTTAATGTCATATTTATAACCCACCTTCTTTATCAGGGCTTTGAACCAGCCTGGTGAAGTTACTTTTCTTCTCTTTTCCCCCCCAGTGGTTTATTAGACAAAGAAAAGTATACACTTACATCTTGTTTTGACTTAGTAGGACAGGGTCAGTCAGATGTAGCTAAGAACAATTCACCTGCAGTCTGGACACAGAGAAGTGAACATCTCTAGCTTTATGATCCATGACATCACCTATCATCATGCTTTGGGATGGAGAAGTGACCCATGTTTAAAACTTCAGCAACATTAGAGCAAGGCTTTCAGACGAGTAAATTAGGAACAAATGTTTGGAAAAACATACATTCTGTTTTCATTTTGTTGCAGCACATTGTGATGCTAACCTAATGGAGGGAGTGGCAGTGAGTGTTTACAACTTTACCAACAAATGTCACTAAATCACACTTTTCTTTGCACAGAACTGTGTTACATAATATCATTATATGCATAGAGGCATACCTTAAAATAACTGAAGGTTTTGCATATTTAAACATGCTAAGCTCTAAAACACCAGAAATGTGATTAAGGCAAGCTGATGAACCTCATTTATCACAGTTTTTGTTTGACTCAAATGCTTTCATGCTTATGGGCAAGCTTTAAAGTGAGAGCTAGTTTCCACCGCGTCATTAATTTTGGACTAAAATCTGAAATTCAGCTCAAGTATACATTTTATATTCAGCGTTCAGAGCGCAGCAGAGATAAAAAGAGACTGCACACTGAGCTTTCCTGCAGCCTTGTTCCTCCCCCCCACCATCCACCTCTACATGTGTTTGTCATTATGTCCTTTTTACAGAATGTATTCCAGCAATTTCTCATCTGACCTTGATTCATTTTATACAGTTAAACTAAACCTGTTGTGATAGCAACAGTAACAAGAGAAAATGGTTCATGTTACTGTGGGTGAAAACACGGTGATGCAGAGGATTTATTCTGTTATGATCATCAAACACGGGGGCAAAATGGTGCTGCTGATGTATAAGATTTAACCAGAAGAAAAATATGGACACGTAGGGGTTTAATCTTTACACATTATTTGGAGAAAAATAAAATAGCTTGAGCTAAAAATTATAATCAAATATCAGGCTTTTTGCTTGATGTTGCACAGCAAATTTGCATTAAAAGTTTGGTTTGTAATCTTTAAAAAGATAAAAGCAATGATACCAAATGTTGCATTGTACAGTTTTTATGTACAGTCTCCTCGCCTCGCCTCGCCTCACTTTCCTCCTCTTTTCAAGACCCAGGTCATGGGGGCAGCATCCCAAGTAAAGAACCCCAGCAGGTCCTCTCTCTGGCCACCTGCACCAGCATCTCCAGTGGGACCCCAAGGATTTCCCAGGCCAGCCTGGAAATGCACTTCCAGTTCCTACAGTGTGTCCTGGGTCAACCCAGGGCCCTCCTGCAGGCAGGACATGCCCGAAACACCTCCCCCATAGCGGCATCTTGACCACTTACCCAAACTACCTTAACCAAACATAGAACAACCAGTAAATTGAGAGCCTTCCTTTCTGGCTCAGCTCCTCCACCACAACAGACTGGTTCAGCATCTGCATCACTGCAGATGCTGCTCTTCCCTCACTCATGAAACAAGACCATGAGATACTTAAACTCCTCCAACTGAGGTAGAACCTCTTTCCCAACCCGGAGTTGGCAAGCCACCTTTTCCGCTCAAGAACCATGGTCTCAGATTTGGAAGTGCTGATCCTCATCCCAGTTGCTTCACACTCAGCTGTGAGCAAGAGCTGAAGGTCAGAGCTTGATGAAGCTATGGAGAACCACATCATCAGCAAAATGCAGAGACGTGATCCTCCTGCACCAATCTCAACCCCTCCACATCACGGCTGTGCCTAGAAACCCTGTCCATAAAGGTTATGAACAGGCCCGGTGACAAAGGGCAGCCCTGGTGGAGTCCAACCCTCACCGGGAACAGGTCCAACTTACTGCCTGCTATGTGGATCAAACTCACACTCCTCTGGTACAGCGAATTAATAAAAGACCATCCACCCCATACTCATACTCATACTCATGCATCTTTTTGTTACATTCTTCTCCTTGGAATCTTTTGGTCCCATCTTTCCTATTGGTTGCACAAAAACCTGCACAACAGCTCAAAATGGCTAAAATAACCAAAACGAACACTCAAATGAAATTATCCAGGAGGTTAACTTTTAACAGGATGTGCAGGAAAAAAATTCAGATCCAAGTAGTCCCTTAAAAGCTAACAGGTGAAAAATAAATTACACATCTACACATTTACTGTCTATAAATCTGTGAATTACATGCATTTCACCATCAATGTTATTTCCTCCTGTCCTTAAGGTTTTCTTCTGCATTGCTGCTTTGATTAAAAAAAATCTCTATATACTATATTTCTTTTTCCTTTATCATATGCTATTTTCAAAAACAGAGCATTAATAAAATGACCAACCCCATCCTGGTGCCAGACAGCACTGCAGACGCCTACAGTCCAACTGAATAACATTTTTATTTTCTCATTTCTTTGCTAATGAAGAATCCTCAATGAGTGAATGGCAGAACAGTAACTAAGTGATTAATTAAAGTGATTATCTCTCAGTTCTTTTTAGGGCTCATAAAATCCTACTGAACAAATTTGACGGACAAGTCAGAATAGTGAGTGTATCTGAATATCGAGGAAGGCTGGATACTGATGCAGAGTTGTTTTTGCTCAAATATCACCTACATTTATTAAACTTTGTGTTTTAAATTAATACAAAAAAATCAGCTTTAATAAAAACACTGAGGTCATTTTTTTGACTCAGTTTATCATCTTTCTATTTCAGAACACATAGATTATATGAAAAGATGGATTTTCATCTATAATAGTTCTGAACATGACTTTTGAACTGAACCAGAGCCATGAGGAGTCAGACGGGCTGCAAACAATGGTGAAATGAGACAGGCAGCTGAAAAATAACATAAAAGGGAAGAAGATTTCCCAAAGTGTCTGCTGTAAACATGGATGTCATCAAATCCAGTGGATAATTGCTGGTCTTATTTTACCTTCAGTGTCTCTTGTTCTTTGACTGGCATGGCAGCTTAAAGAGCATCAAACTACATATTATGTGCTTTTAGGAAGTCTGCCCAAACAATTACTGATGTCCAGATTGAGATATATCAACAATTGCTGAAAGATAAAATGCTCCACTTGGAAGAGAGACTGGAGGATCCAACTGACATGTTTTGTGTTTAATTGTCAGACAAAAGCCTTATAAAGGGACAGTCTGTCAACATCAGTTTGACTGAAGGTGCTTTAAGCTTTCTGAGCAGAAATTACCAGTAGAAAAATCACAAGAGACAGTTACTTTTGCAGAAAGTGAATGCAGCAAAACTCTATGACATAACGTTTCCAAATTTGGGTTTTCTGAACCTATACCCAAAAACTTTCGACACCTTCGAGGCCTCGCCTCGCCTTGCCTTGCCTTCTTCCGCTTATCCGGGTCCGGGTCGCGGGGGCAGCATTCCAAGTCGGGTAGCCCAGGCCACCTTCTCCCCGGCCAAGTCCACCAGCTCCTCAGCTGGGACGCCCAGGCGTTCCCAGGCCAAACTGAAGATGTATTTCCTCCAGCTTGTCCTGGGTCGACCTGGGGGCCTCCTGCCGGCAGGACATGCCCAGAACACCTCCCGAGGGAGGCGTCCAGGAGGCATCCTTACCAGATGCCCGAACCACCTCAACTGGCTCCTTTTGATATGGAGGAGCAGCGACTCTACTCCGAGTCTCTCCCGGATGTCCGAGCTTCTTACCCTATCCCTAAGGCTGAGCCCGGCCACCCTGCGGAGAAAACTCATTTCAGCCGCTTGTATCCGCGATCTCGTTCTGTCGGTCATTACCCAAAGCTCATGACCATAGGTGAGGATTGGGACGTAGACTGACCGGTAAATCGAGAGCCTTGCTTTCTGGCTCAGCTCTCTCTTTACCACAACAGACCGGTTCAGCATCCGCATCACTGCAGACGCTGCCCCAATCCGCCTGTCGATCTCCCGCTCCCTCCTTCCCTCACTCGTGAACAAGACCCCGAGATACTTGAACTCCTCCACTTGAGGCAGGACCTCTCTCCCAACCCGGAGTTGGCAATCCACCTTTTTCTGGTCGAGAACCATGGCCTCAGATTTGGAGGTGCTGATCCTCATCCCAGCCGCTTCACACTCGGCTGCGAACCTCCCCAGCAAGAGCTGAAGGTCAGAGCTCGATGAAGCTAGGAGGACCGCATCATCCGCAAAAAGCAGAGACGCGATTCTCCTGTCACCAAACTCAACCCCCTCCACACCACGGCTGCGCCTAGAAATCCTGTCCATAAAGGTTATGAACAGGACCGGTGACAAAGGGCAGCCCTGGCGGAGTCCAACCCTCACTGGGAACAGGTCCGACTTACTGCCGGCTATGCGGACCAGACTCACACTCCTCTGGTACAGGGACTGAATGGCCCTTAACAAAAGACCATCAACCCCATACTCCTGGAGCGCCCCCCACAGGGTGCCCCTGGGGACACGGTCATAAGCCTTCTCCAAATCCACAAAACACATGTGGATTGGTTGGGCAAACTCCCATGACCCCTCCATCACCCTAGCTAGGGTAAAGAGCTGGTCCACAGTTCCATGACCAGGACGAAAACCACATTGCTCCTCTTCAATCCGAGATTCAACCATCGACCGGAACCTCTTCTCCAGTACCCTGGAGTAGACCTTTCCACAGAGGCTGAGGAGTGTGATCCCCCTATAGTTGGAACACACCCTCTGGTCCCCCTTCTTAAAAATGGGAACCACCACCCCGGTTTGCCACTCCACAGGGACTGCCCCCGATGACCACGCAATGTTGCAGAGACGTGTCAGCCACGACAGACCTACAACATCCATCGCCTTGAGATACCCAGGTCGGATCTCATCCACCCCTGGGGCTTCGCCGCTGCGTAGTTGTTTGACTACCTCAGCGACTTCTGCCCCAGAGATTGGACAGTCCGTCCCCAGGTCTCCCAGCTCTGGTTCCTCATAGGAATGTGTGTCGGTGGGATTGAGGAGCTCCTCAAAGTATTCCTTCCACCGCCCGACTATAGCCCCAGTTAATGTCAGCAGCTCCCCGTCCCCACTGTAAACAGTGTGAGCGAGTTGCTGCCTTCCTCCCCTGAGGCGCCGGACGGTTTGCCAGAACCTCTTTGGAGCCGACCGATAGTCTTTTTCCATGGCCTCGCCAAACTCCTCCCACGCCCGAGATTTTGCCTCGGCAACTGCCACTGCTGCACTTCGCTTGGCCCGCCGGTACCTGTCTGCTGCCTCTGGAGACCCACAGACCAGCCACGCCCTGTAGGCCTCCTTCTTCAGCCTGACGGCTCCCCTAACCTCTGGTGTCCACCAGCGGGTATGGGGGTTACCGCCACAACCGGCACCGGCTACCTTGCGACCACAGCTAGCAACAGCCACCTCAACAATCGCAGAGCGGAACAAGGTCCATTCGGACTCAATGTTCCCCACTGCTCTCGAGACGCGGTCGAAGCTCTGCCGGAGGTGGGAGTTGAAGACCATCTTGACAGGCTCTTCTGCCAGGCGTTCCCAGCAGACCCTCACTATACGTTTGGGTCTACCAGGTCTGCGCGGCATCTTCCCCTGCCATCTGATCTAGCTCACCACCAGGTGGTGATCAGTTGACAGCTCCGCTCCTCTCTTCACCCGAGTGTCCAAAACATACGGTCTCAGGTCAGATGATACAACTATAAAGTCAATCATCGACCTGTAACCTAGGCTGCCCTGGTACCAGGTGTACCGATGGGCATCCTTATGTTCGAACATGGTGTTCGTTATGGCCAAACTGCGACTTGCACAGAAGTCCAATAACAGAACACCACTCGGATTCAGATTGGGCGGGCCGTTCCTCCCAATCACGCCCCTCCAGGTCACGCTGTCATTGCCCACGTGAGTGTTGAAGTCCCCCAGCAGGACAATGGAGTCCCCTGTTGGAGCGCTATCCAGCACTCGTCCCAGAGACTCCAAAAAGGGTGGGTACTCTGAACTGCTATTTGGTGCATAAGCACAAACAACAGACAGGACCCGTTCCCCAACCCGAAGGCATAGGGAAGCTGCCCTTTCGTCCCCCGGGGTAAACCCCAACATACAGGCAGAGAGTCTTGGGGCTAACAGAAAGCCCACCCCAGCCCTCCGCCTCTCACCCGGATCAACTCCAGCAAAGAAAAGTGTCCAACCCCTCTCCAGGACTCGGGTTCCAGAGCCAACGCTATGTGTCGAGGTGAGCCCGACTATATCTAGCCGGTATCGCTCAGCCTCTTCCACAAGCTCCAGCTCCTTCCCCGCCAGAGAGGTGACGTTCCATGTCCCAATAGCCAGTTTTTGTGTCCGGGGATCGGATCGCCAAAGCTCCCGCCTCGGTCTGCCACCCGATCCACAATGCACCGGACCCTTCACGCTCCTCCTGCAGGTGGTGGGCCCACAGTTGGATGAGCCCATGTCTCCCGTTCGGGCTGGGCCCGGCCGGGCCCCATGGGCGAAAGCCCGGCCACCAGGCGCTCGTCCATGGGCCCCAACCCCAGGCCTGGCTCCAGGGTGAGACCCCGGTAACCCTCCGGGCCAGGTACTCAGACTCTTAGATTGCTTCTCCATGAAGGGTCTTCTGAACTGTTCTTTGTCTCACCCCTCCCCTAGGACCAATTTGCCATGGGTGACCCTACCAGGGGCACAAGTGCCCCAGACAACATAGCTCCTAGGATCGTTAGGGCACTCAAACTCCTCCACCACGATAAGGTGACGGTTCAAGGAGGCCTTCGAGGCCAATCATCAAATTGTGAATTGGAGACATATTATTGTTACGACCTCCTAGTCGTCTAGGAGTGGAAAAGGAGGCCAACACAAAAGGTTCAAAGCAAATTATATATTTATTTTTATACACAAAACAAAACAGGAAGAGGACTGTTATGACAAATTACCCGACCAACGGGAATAAATAACCTAAAATCACTCTTCTATTTTTAAATAAGTTAATCAAGTTAAAACCAAAACAATAAATACTAAGATATATAAATACAATAAAAGTCTGGATAAAACTGGAGAGGTTAAAACTAGACACAAGACAAAGTTAAAAAGTGGAATCCCACACCTAAAAAAAACACTTTGTCAGTCTAGTTAAAATACTTTAAACACTCTTTTTACTCTAAGACAAAACTAGCAAGTGGAATCCCACACCAATAATCACTAAGTTTGTCTAAAACTTTAAACTGCCACAGAACCCTCAGCTCCAGTCACAAACACCCAGGGGGACAGCAGGACCCGTCTGCTAGCTGAAAAGGCCTTTTTGGGACTCTGGTATTGTTTCCTAAAATTGAAGCGCTAACAGCCGGCCGATGCTGTCCTTCTCTCACTTCCGGTGCGTTCTGCTGAAAAATGCACCAGGATGCATTAATGGCGGATCCAAGCAGTGTAAAAGTACGGCGCTTTAGCATGACAGACAGCCGGATTGTCCAATCCTGTTGTTTGGACCGAACGATAGGATTGGCTGAGAACTGCGGGACAACCACTTTGATTTCTTTTGTGTTTTTTTAAATCACCACAATATACAGCTGTACTATGTTAGAACATTAAGAGGCATTAAAAACGTTAAAAGCTACATTGTTTACCAACTTAACAAGTGCAGCTTTAACTACATTAGTGACAACACAACCACATCAGCCCCCAGTCAATGACATTTCTGACAACACATCATTAGCAGCAACACAACAACATTAGCGGCAACACACAACATTAGTGACAACTCTCAACAACATCAGTGACAACTCAATATTAGCAACAACACAACAACATTAGTGACAACACAACATTTGTGACAACACAACATCTGTGACAAGACAACAAGCACCCAAAACTCAACCACATTAGTGACAGCAAAACAACATTAGCCCACAACTCAATGAAATTAGTGACAGCACAATAACATTAGCAACAAAGACATTAGCAACAACACAACAATTGTGTTGTTGCTAATGTCTTTGTGTTGAGGCCTAATGTTAACATTAGCATATGTATTTCAACTATAGGGGGATCACACTCCTCAGCCTCCCTGGGAAGGTCTACTCCAGGGTACTGGAGAGGAGGGTCCGGTCGATAGTTGAACCTCAGATAGAAGAGGAGCAATGTGGTTTTCGTCCTGGTCGTGGAACTGTGGACCAGCTCTTTATCCTCGCTAGGGTGATGGAGGGGTCATGGGAGTTTGCCCAACCAATCCACATGTGTTTTGTGGATTTGGAGAAGGCTTATGACCGTGTCCCCAGGGACACCCTGTGGGGGACACTCCAGGAGTACGGGGTGGATGGTCTTTTGTTAAGGACCATTCAGTCCCTGAACCAGAGGAGTGTGAGTTTGGTGTTCATAGCGGGCAGTAAGTCGGACCTGTTCCCAGTGAGGGTTGGACTCCTCCAGGGCTGCCCTTTGTCACCAGTCCTGTTCATAACCTTTATGGACAGGATTTCTAGGAGCAGCCGTGGTGTGGAGGGTGTTGAGTTTGGTGACAGGAGAATCTCGTCTCTGCTTTTTGCGGATGATGTGGTCCTCCTAGCTTCATCAGGCTCTGACCTTCAGCTCTTGCTGGGGAGGTTCACAGCCGAGTGTGAAGAAGCTGGGATGAGGATCAGCACCTCCAAGTCTGAGTCCATGGTTCTTGGCTGGAAAAGGGCGGCTTGCCAACTCCGGGTTGGTAGAGAGGTCCTGCCTCAATTGGAGGAATTTAAGTATCTCGGGGTCTTGTTCACAAGTGAGGGAAGGAGGGAGCGGGAGATCGACAGGCGGATTGGGGCAGCGTCTGCAGTGATGCGGACACTGAACCGGTCTGTAGTGGTGAAGAGGGAGCTGAACCGGAAAGCAAGGCTCTCGATTTACCGGTTAATCTACCTCCCAATCCTCACCTATGGTCATGAGCTTTGGGTAATGACCGAAAGAACGAGATCGCGGATACAAGCAGCTGAAATGAGTTTTCTCCGCAGGGTGGCCGGGCTCAGCCTTAGAGATAGGGTGAGGAGCTCGGACATTCGGGAGAGACTTGGAGTAAAACCACTGCTCCTCCATATCGAGAGAGCCAGTTGAGGGGGTTTAGGCATATAGGATGCCTCCTGGACGCTTCCCCAGGAAAGTGTTTCAGGCATGTTCTGCTGGGTCGACCCAGGAGAAAATACATCTTTGATCTGGCCCAGGAACACCTTGGGGTCCTGTCGGAGGAGCTGGTGGAAGTGTCTGAGGAGAGGATGGTCTGGGACTCCCTAGTTGGAATGCTGCCCCCGCAACCCAAACTCGGATAGGTGGAAGAAATGGCAAATAATGAATGGCATATATTTATAGAGCGCATTCTAGTGTTCTCCAAAGTGCTGTTCAACACAACAGTCATTCACTCATACTTTTACACACATAAATTGTTGGAGAAACAAAACAACAATTGCACAAGCGCATGTCTCAACACAGGAGAGCCACATCATCAGGCCAGGACTCAGCAGTCCACCTCCACCTCAAAGACAAGGGACACACCTTTGAAAACGACAACGTACACATTTTGGACAGAGAAGACCGATGGTTTGAGAGAGGAGTTAAAGAAGCCATCTATGTCAAACGTGAAAAACCAACTTTAAACAGAGGAGGAGGACTCAGATTTCATCTTTCCAGCACCTACCAGTCTGCTCTGAACTTAATTCCCAGACAATTCTCGCCTCTAATCAAAACAACTCACCAGGACTCCAGTTGAATACAGTGGAGCGAACACCTCCTCAAGGGGGTAGAAGGAGGTGTGTCACAGACAGAGGAAGATAAGCACAGTATATAAGACTCTCTCTCCTTGACTTCAGACAGAATTGACAAAGCTACTCGGATGAGCAGCGAAACGTCTTCAAAGAATCAAATAAGTCCAGTTGCCTTTATTTAAAACCCTTTTTTTGGATTATCATGACCTGGATGACTGAGAACTTTCACCAGCAACACCAACTGATGCATTTTTTAATTTCTAATTTAAAAGTTTATAAAGTGAGAAAGAAGTTAAATTTATCTCACAGGATCAGAGCTACACCAGCAGTTTGTTCATTATTTTTTTCACTTTGTTTTCACCAACCTTTGGGATGATTTGTGAAATCTGTTCTCATTTTGCACCAACTCAACAGTTTAGCAGTTTTTTAAAATAATGTTACTGACTGGATTTATGGTCAAAATCTTTAAAATAGAGTATATGTTGTAAAATAGATTTACAGCGCCACAGTCGTACACCATCATCATCTATCACCGTCTGGATATTGAAGTCAATAGAGTTCAGTTCACTGTGGGATGCACATATTAAGTGCACAACCTCCCAGTGGATTTCAATGACCTTTCAGATCAATCGAGTGTAGCCTCTTTGAAAAAGAAAAAAATCAATATGTGGTTTGCTTTCATTCAGTAATCCTAAATGACCAATTTCCAAGTTTAAAACTCCTTAGGCTAAACGGGAAGAGAAAAAACACATTTTTCCTTCAGTCACTTGAATTATTGGTTTCCTTTTGCTCACATTTCCTGGCCTTCACAGTTACACAAAAATCACAGCAGTTTATTGTTTCCATAAAAATCAATTCAGCTGTTCTGTTTAATGCTGCAGGGAGTGACGGACCCCTACCTGCTGCCAGACATAAATCAAGAGGCACTGATCTGAAGGAGGATGCAGATAAAAGGCTCGGACTAGAAGTCAGCATCAAAACAGTGTTTAGTGTAATGTGATGGTTATGTCCATTATGTCCAGAATCATTTCACAGAAAAAAAGGCAAAGTATGTTAAGAAGGCTGCATTCCATTTAGAGGAAGGACTGCTTGTAATTGTTGTATACAAAACAAGCATCATGTACAGCTGGAGAAGTCTTCCTGACCTTTCTCACACTTAGAGAGTTTTTTTACAGGAACTGAAAACAATGACTTCTGGAGGTGGACCTGTGGCACGTTTGAGTTGCTAAAATAGCACAATAAAAAAAAGAAAGTGTGTGAACCTCAGTGATGGCGTTTTAAACAAAAACATCCAAGTTTTAATTTCCACTCATTACTGAGAGACACAGAACTAAGATGACACTAGTATGTTTTTAGCCTCTCTGTCTGGAATTGTTTTCCAAAAATGAAAATAAATGTCTTGAAGTTTATTCTTCACAGAATGAAAATGGAGCTTCTGTCAAAAAGGACTACTAACCCACCCACACACACACACAGGTAAGACTACACTGTAGGGATGTGAAATGAATCATTTAACAATGAATAAAAAACAAAATGGATTCCACTATAAAATACAAAGTTCAGAGGGATGTTGTTAGATCAGATTTATTGGACCTGGCTCTGACTGGATTTGTGAGTGGGTCCAGAATAGACTGCTGTCATTAGAGCAACTCGTCTTAATAATATTACAATGGTTTGTGTGAAAGTAAATGTTATCATCTTTAACATCACAGTTTCACATGGTTAATACATCAGAAATGTTTTTCTTTTCCTTGCAGGAAGAGTTTGGTTTCACCTGCTGCTGTCTGTGCTGCTATGACTAAAATACAGCTGTGACGTGAAACTGATGGTGATGTAAAGGTTTATAAAATAGTCTTTACATGAACCACTATGGCATTTTTGTGAAATGATTATTAAAAACAATAACTATTAACCTTCAATTCATTACATCTGTACTGTCTCTACTTTAAAACCAACGTGTCTCCAATGAAGAGAGAGAAGAGAGGAAGAAGCATTTCTCTGATGACGCTGTTTATGATCAAAAACCCAGAGACAAAAGTTCATTTTCATGCATTTCCCACACAGTTTCTATATTTCAGCACTGACGTTATTAATTTAGGCTTTTCCTGTGTTTCTTATGCTGCTCATCAACAATCAGTGTTGTGATGTCACATTAATAATATATCCACCCTTCAGTAGTTTTAATGTTGTGGCTGAATATTAATGGAGCGTTGTTCTGTAACAGCTCTGGCTTGTGGGCTAGCAGTTTTGTTTTTTATATTAGATCGCCCTCCTCCTGCTGCTGCATCCCCCCTGCAGCATTTCGTGTGCAGCATTCTTCATGCAAACCGTGGAAGGAGGATGAATTGGCTGCTAACCCGAGTGTTCGAATAATTGGTAATAAAAGCCTCTTGTTCTTCAGCTGTTTCTCACTGCTGTTTATTTGCTCTGATTTAGGTTGATTTATCGGTTTCGAGGTTTGACACCAACCATCTCTGCCTCTCCTCCTTCTTCTTTTCCAAGTGCACAAAGTGGAAACAAAAAAGAAGGGAGCCAGAGAGGCTAATGAGCACCTCTAGCCCAACCTCACAGCTCCTAGCCTGTGTAGCAGCCTGCTCACTTGGGACACATATCAAAGGGAGTTGGGGGAGCTGTTATCTGGAGGTGCATTGACAGACCCCTGCTGCTGCTGTCCTGCTCATTAATCCCTCCTCTGCCCTTCCTCCACCGCCTCTCATCCTCCCATCCTCAGCACTTGTCACCATGCTGTCAGCTGCCTGCTCAGCTGTAGACGCCAGGATCTGCCTGGGGACCGGATGCATGGCAGGGATGGAGAGATGGAAACACAAACAAAAAAGAAAGACAAAACATAGAAGAAACAAGTCTTTGAGGTATAAGCCAGGATTTGCAGCTTCCACATGCAGCAGAGATCTATTTCTATGAACTGAGATCCTCATTGTAAGCTCTATTGTTCTCTTGGCATAGTCAAGTGTAGAAAGCGAACCTGCAGCAGAAACAGTGCTTGCTAAAAGCTGTCATTACACTACAAAGCTAGAAAGAGGAAAAAAAAGAAAGGGAAGGAGATAGCAGCAACCTGGTGTCCTGCCAGGAAACACAGCAGGGTTCGATCCATCCGTGACAGACGGGACACGAGCAAGGCAGCAGACTGGACTGGCTGACTGCTGCCTCGGCTCATTAGGAGTGTGATTACAAGGAGCAAATACACGTCAGTCATGTCAGATGTGCAGCACGGGATTACCATGTAAATGTATGGGTTGAAGAGAGATACGCTTGAATCTGTTCTGTTTCCTTTTCTGACTCTTTATTACAGCTGTGTCCCACAAAGCTTCAAAAGGAAGGTGAATTATTTGAACCGTGAGATACTTTTACAACCCTGAAAAACATAATGACTATAGAGGGCTGAGTTTTAAAATCTAATCTGATTTATTTGTTTTGTTTTTTAAATTTTACTCAATTGTGATGGATGATGGAGATGAGGAGAATTCTCTGGAGCATCTTCTGTCCCTGGAGCCTTAAAGCAAAAAGCCTAAATGACAGAAAACCAAACTGGAAGCCTCAGAGGCTTTACGAAACATTGTTTAGAATTATGTTCTTAGAGTAAAATCTCAACATGCTCACAATGACAGTACAGAAGATAAACTAGTTAGTGAGTGATTCTTATGGGGCCAGTGATGATCATTTGTTTCAAAATGACTGATCCCGAAAGGAAGAATGAACGTGTAAACTAAAAATTCCAACAGATTGTTTCTCAAATATTTTTCTCAAAACTACTAATCTGATTAACCATGTGATTGCTTCCAAAGAAAAAATTATTACATCTTAAAGAAATGAAGAAGTTTGCCAGTTAACTACAGGTTTCATTACTAATCCCTGTTTGATGTCTGATTTAATAATGGTTTCCTCAAAATACTGGATTTCACCTTCTTCCAGAGTTTTAAACTAGGAATGTTTTACGTTGGAATTAGAGCCATTTTGGTCAAATCTTGAAAATGATGTTAAGGTGAGCAACTTGAATTAGACTCAAAACGTTAGATGAATAAAGTGTACTTTCTGAAAGTTTCACTGACACACTCCTGTATTTTCTCCTTATATTTTGCCTCATTTTATTACAGTAAGAGATAGAGGGAACACTCATCATACACACTTTTACACACTTATTTAAACAAATTCAGAAACATAACGTAACTGAATGCAAAAAAAAAATGAAAAGCTCTGCCTGATGTATTAAGAATAAATATTTTTTAATGTAAAATCTTCAGCATTCAATTCTGCTCCCAGTTATATGAAACCAGTGGGACCAGTTTCCTCATGGTTATGAGATGAAACACAGATCTTCCCTCAGCAGGATTTGACGTAGATGTTCTATTTCTGGCAGGAGGTGTGGAGAAAATCCTGTTTTGTAAAGGTGGTGCTGTTACATGACTTAAGGTTTTCAACACACTTTCACTTCCACACAAACACAAACCAAGGCACTGCTCTGTTTTGACACTGCTGTGATTCCCTGATCAGTTCAGCCTTTACTTTCTTGCTGTCATCCACAACACTTGTTTACCCTTTTAACCAACCAGACTCTGCTCTGCTCTGCTCAGTGTTATTATATGTGTGAAAATATCTCATGTTATTTCTGAGCCAAAGTTGTAAATAATAAATTATAACCAAAAACAGAATGTATACACACTGAAAAAAGTAAACATTGGTCTAACCTAAAAAAACAAGGGTCTAACGTAAAAAAATTGATGTAATCGGTCACAAGTAATTTAATTAGGTTTATCCAAGTTAATCTTTTTAGTTTACTTTGAACAAACTTAATAAATTAACTTTGAAAGAACGTGAATAAATTACATGTGACCGATTACATCAATTTTTTTACGTTAGACCCCCATTTTCTTTTTTCAGTGCATTTATTGTAACGGTTACAATGTAAGGTGAAATACTAATGTGGCTCAGATTCATTATGTTTTCACTGCAGAGGTCTTTTTACTGAAAAAGTTCTTCATTCTACATGGTGTCTGTTGTCTTTTGAAAATGTTGTATTTTATTCATAGTTTTTAGTTCACATTGTCTTGTTGAAACTTATATTTGCACTTAAAACTTTCAACTCATGATCAATGTTAAATTGGTCAACAGGACCAGGAAGACAGAAGTTAATAAACAACTCCACTGTTTTCTATGGAGCAGTGATGGTAATAATAATAATCAACATGCATGAAATAGTCTGCACCATTAGAGTATTTTTAGATCTCCAGTTTGGAAAATTTGCTCTTAAAAGCAAGTTTTTCTCACCAGGAATGTTTTTTATTAGTGAACAGGAGGTTCAAACAAAGCAAGAAATGTCTGTTTAGAAAAATATCTGTAGTCACTGACGATGATGTCATGTCCCTCCAGGAGAATGGTCCCATCCTGCTCTTTCTGTTTTATTTTGTATCGTTGCCTCTTGTTTCTATTCTACTTCCTGTTTGTTATCGACCTTGATTATTTCTGCCTCGTATTGTTTATAGCTGCCAGTTCGTTTAGTCTTCTTACTCTACAGTCCGTCCTGTTTTTGATCTTAGCCTTTTGCAGTTTGACTTGTTTGCCTGTCTTTTTTTTAATTCTGTTTTTGACCTCAAACTAAATAAAGGAATAATTTTTACACTTAACAGCTTCTGGGTTCTACATTTGTGTCTGCCTTCCCATACTTTTCGTGACAGACAGAGCCTAAAACTGATGTTTTGATGTTACCTTGTGTGTTCAGAATGACTCAGGAAGCTCCTGACACCACTAGGTGATGAATTAGGAGTGAGGAGAGGATGGATGGAGACATCTGAAGCTCATTTGTCATGCACAAAACTGATTTACAAAAAACATGCAAAAAAAAAAAGAAAAAAAGAAGGTATCTGACCGTGGTGCATATTAATTAGAAATGTATAGGTGAATCCATATGTATTGGTTTATGAGTGTGTTTGATTAGACTGGATCAGAGGAGCTGTGTGTCAGGGCAATTTGAGATCAAATCTAGATGCAGGAGTTTGCACTGATGAAATCAGATAAAATCTTTGCACTGAAAATATTAGATGCAATTTAATAAAAGTTTGAACTGATAGAACCTATTAAATGTTTTGCACTGGAAAATGTGTTTTATTTAACCATTAAATGCAAAGTCTACAGAAAAATGTTTTGTTGAAAAACTGTTTTACAGTTTAAGAGGAGAAGCAAGTAAAACAAAAAGCAACAAACATTTTGAAATTTAGCTTCTTTTAATTATTTGAATGTCCTGGAAATACTAAAAAAAATTTAATTGAGTTTAATTTATACTTTTACATTAGGCGTAGTTTTTGTGTATTGTTGAATTGTTAGGTTTTTTGAGAGTGTAATTTAAAAACGAAACTACCCAGTGGCGGAGCCCCGGGGGTGGATGAGATCCGTCCTGTGTATTTCAAGGCTTTGGATGTTGTGACTGTCGTGGTTGACACGTCTCTGCAACATCAGGTCATCGGGGGCAGTTCTTGTGGAGTGGCAGACCGGGGTGTTGGTTCCCATTTTTAAGAAGGGGGACCAGAGGGTGTGTTCCAACTATAGGGGGATCACACTCCTCAGCCTCCCTGTAAAGGTCTACTCCAGGGTACTGGAGAGGAGGGTCCGGTCGATAGTTGAACCTCAGATAGAAGAGGAGCAATGTGGTTTTCGTCCTGGTCGTGGAACTGTGGACCAGCTCTTTACCCTCGCTAGGGTGATGGAGGGGTCATGGGAGTTTGCCCAACCAATCCACATGTGTTTGTTTTGTGGATTTGGAGAAGGCTTTTGACCGTGTCCCCAGGAGCACCCTGTGGGGGGCGCTCCAGGAGTATGGGGTGGATGTTTTTTTTGTTAAGGGCCATTCAGTCCCTGTACAAGAGAAGCCACATAGCCCGCAGTAATCAGACCTGTTTCCAGTGAGGGTTGGACTCCACCAGGGCTGCCCTTTGTCACCGGTCCTGTTTATAACCTTTATGGACAGGATTTCTAGGCGCAGCCGTGGTGTGGAGGGTGTCGAGTTTGAGGACAGTAGGATCTCGTCTCTGCTTTTTGCGGATGATGTGGTCCTCCTAGCTTCATCAGGCTCTGACCTTCGGCTCTTGCTGGTGAGGTTCACAGCCGAGTGTGAAGCGGCTGGGATGAGGATCAGCACCTCCAAGTCTGAGACCATGGTTCTTGACTGGAAAAGGGTGGCTTGCCAACTCCGGGTCAGAAGAGAGGTCGTACTTCAAGTGGAGGAATTTAAGTATCTCAGGGTCTTGTTCACGAGTGAGGGAAGGAGGGAGCGGGAGATCGACAGGCGGATTGGGGCAGCGTCTGCACAATATAGATCCGTGATCTGTACGGATCTCCCTCTATGGTTCAGGACACGGTTTACGGTTCACGGATCCAGCAGTGCTCGTGCGTTTGCTAAATCCTCCCCATCCTGTGCTCGCGCTCTCAATCTGCTGATGAATAATTCCCCTCTGAGAAAGACGTTCATTTTGTCATCACATATCAAGTGCTCTCTATCAGAATCAGTCATTTAAGTTGACCAGAACAAAAAATCACGGATCGATTTCTGATCCATTCTCTGCTGCGTGCGTGGAGCGGCTCCTCTATCCCTGTCAGCCGCTCTCCGCTCTGATGGAGCAACCAGACTCATCTATTTCTGTTTAAGATAACGTGTTGTTTTGGACTTTTATATGAGCTAATGAACGTTAATACTAACAGTGTTCAGTCAGGAGCGATCAGAACACCTTGATCGTCACGCCTCCTAATCGAGGAACCCCCCCCCCCCCGAGACGTGCATACCTGACAAGAGCGCCAAGTTCTCTCTTGAGAACATATGATGAAAAATTGTGTGCACCCCTGGATAAGGGGCTTGGACATCCAGGAGGGACTCTGAGTACAGCTGCTCCTCCACATCAAAATGAGCCAGTTGAGGTGATTTGATCATCTGGTTAGGATGCCTCCCATGTAGAGGTTTTTTGGACATGGAGGCCCCCGGGTCGACTCAGGACAAACTGGAGGAAATGCATCTCCAGGTTGGCTAGGGAATGCCTGGGCGTTCTAGCTGAGGAGCTGGTGGACTTGGACAGGGAAAGGATGGCCTGGAATGCCCTACTTGGGATGCTGCCCCCGCGACCCGGACCTGGATAACTGGAGGAAGGCGAGGCGAGGTCATTTTAAAACAAAACCTGTTTTTGAGTGTCTAATCTCACATTGAATCCCGCCTTATTAGAATTAAGCGTTGAATCATGCTGGATTGTAATGAATCAGATCACTGGCAGTGTGTTGAGATAGATAAAGTATTTTATGGACCACAGAGCAGAGATGCACAACTCTTAGTGTCATTTAAAGTAAACTACACTCACCTCAACCATTTCTCAGACTGAATTAAATTGCATTATTTGCAGCTTCAAAGAGATAAAACATTTCTGCTGCTGTAATTAAGGAGCTCACTTTCACTTCAGTCAGGGGTCCAATATGCTTCAGTAATAAGCCCTGGCAACTTATCTCTAGCAAAAATAGCAAATTCACACAGTTTCTGGTTCTGATTTGCATAATCGTAGGATAGAAAGGCAGCACTCCAAATCATTAAACAACTGTATCACAAGTTGATGACACAGCAAAAGGATCCACAGGATGTTTTTCATGACGGATTGCAGAGGGAGGTTTAGTTTTGTGAAACTGTGAGTTGTGTTTTCAGGATGTTGCAGCAGACAGAAGAGTGTATCTCTGAGGGATTATCAGATGATGACACTGAGACATCCTCTGCTGCAGTACTGTCATCTGTCTCAGCTCAGGACTTATCCCACAACTTGTTTATAACAGACAGTAATCCAAACCTCGAGGTGTGAAGTTTAAAACAACCTGGCTCGTCTTCCACTTCTCAGATCACACTTTACACTCACACTGGCTGTGTTTACTGCTCCTCAACACGCTTTCCTGCAGCTGGTCAGTAATCTCACATGATTACTTTCATTCTGCTTTTGTGGCCTGTGTGGGATGCATGATGTGCGCTTAAGCTCGCCAGGCTGAGAACAAACAGACCTCCACCTGCTTCGAGTGTGCTGCTTGGTGCTTGCAGAGGTGTACCTGACAGCAGCAACATAATTTCTGTAAGGATCCCACTTTCAGCTTTATTTGGAACAATTTGTCAGCATTCCTGTTGCATCAGCAGCCTGGTTAAGAATCAAATAGTCAAAGACAGAGCTGAGTGCTGCTGCCACAGATGTGTAGATGAAACCCCTCCATTAGACCAGCTGTTTGGATTATTGGGTTGTCAAGTAGAGCAACTTCACTGAGGAGACATTTTACTTTGCTAAACCCTTGATGACTGTTGTGCTGTGATTCTCTCTGCAGTCGTTTCAAAGATTAAACTGCTGTAATCTAAATATGAAAGAAGAAGGTCATTCACCCATTTCTTTAGATGCCTCACCTGACCCAGGAGCCTCCGTTGATCTAAACATGTGTTCAAAATTATGACTTTTCTGCAGAATGCATACCATTTTTTTGGTAATTTTTGCTCAATTCTGGCCCATTAGTTTTTAAAGTTAAAACCAGTTTCTGTTCTTCTTACATCATTTAAAGGAACACACAGATGCCATTTTAGTTCAACAAGATAGATGATCATCAGCAGCAACAAACGAGGTCAAATTTGACTCAGTCAGTTATTGTTTCATTTAGTTGTCAAGCCTGATGACAAGTTGATATTAGGTGCAAGTTGGAACCTGATCTAATAATTTCTGAAACAACACAAGAACTGAAAGACCACACATGGGCTAAAACTATAAATGAAGCTTAAAATTGTAAAATGCTCTTATAAGGTTGACAAAGATTTGGCATTTCATCATACTTTTTGATCAAATCAATTCTTAGTTGATTTTTAAAGTTCCTTCCTTTTCTCTCAGACTGATGTGTGTTTTAAATGGATCAATGACCCGTGGTAGCTGTTCCTTCTGCAGGCCCACAGACCAGCCATGCCCTATAGACCTCCTCCTTTAGTCTGACTGCTCCCATAAACTCTGGTGTCCAACAGCAGCTCCGGGGGCTCTGGGGGGGGGGGGGGGGGGGGGGGGGGGGGGGGGGGGGGGGGGGGGGGGCACCTTGCAACAGCCACCTCAACAATAGCAGAGCAGAGCAAGGTAACAGCAGGCAACATGTCCTGGACAACATAGGGTCATTAGCGCAATCAAACTCCTCTACCATGGTGAGGTGGTGTTTAAAAGAGAAGCAGCTCAAAGAGAATGTGGCAAATTGAATTTTATCAGAAAAAGGGAGAATATTCTCTAAATTTAATTATCACATAGAAATATATTTATATTTCTCTTGTAACTATTATACAGCTTGTATTCATGTCATATCCATGGTAAATTATACTTACCAGTGGCACACAATGTTGTGAAAAAATTAAACAAATTCAACTGTTTGTCTCTTTGCTTTTAGAAGAATCTCTGAGTCCTCCTTCAGTTACAGCCTTGTGCTGCATTCATCTCCATCATTACCTGTTTTCAACTCAAGCTTTGCCGCATTTTTTTCTTTTAGAATATGTGAAAGTTTGACAGAGAAAAAAATAAAACTTGAAAAAAGACCAGGGTTGTTTTTCTCAGCTGTTTACATAAAACAGGTTGAAGCAGATCCAGAATTAATTACTGCACACACACACACACACACACACACACGCACACGCACACACACACACATGCACACACGCGCACGCACACGCACACACACACACACACACAAAGTTTTTTTAAACTTAAATCACGAGAAGCACCATGGGAAAAATAACACCTGTCACAGTTAGAGCTGTGAACGTCAGATCATTATTCTCCAGATTAAAACTAATGAAGGGTATCCAACCAGAGGGACTGAGTCTAACAGGACGGCAACACAAATCATGAATTATTAAAAATCTTTGCTTCACTTTCTCAATGTCATCTATGTCTTTTGGTAAAAAAAATTGAGATGACAAAGTTGAGTGCAGGAGGCATGTTTATGATATTTGTTTTATATGCTACCAGGACAATTATGTGGTCAAACAGTGATACAAAGACATTTTCTGTTCATTGGTGGAAATTTACAGTTCATAATAAACTGGAAAATAATTTTGATATGCAGATGTCTTGGTGTTAGGTATCCAGTGATGCAGCATGAACAAAATTGGTGACAAAGGGCAGCCTTGGCGGAGTCCAACTCTCACCAGAAATGAGCTCGACTTACTGCCAGCAACAAAGACAAAGCTCTGACACCAACCATACAGGGACCTAACAGTCTGAATTAAGGGGCCTGGTACCCATACTCACGGAGCACCCCCCACAGGACACCCCGAGGGACACGATCGACCACCTTCTCCAAGTCTACAAAACACATGTAAACTGGTTGGGCAAACTCCCAGGCACCCTCTGGACCCGAGAGTATAGGCCCAGTGTTCCATGGCCTGGACTTAAACCATATTGTTCCTCCTGAATCCGAGGTTCAACTATCCATCGGACCCTCCTCTCCAGAACCCCTGCATAGACCATCATATACCTGAGTGTGATTAACACACCCTACGGTCCCCCTTTTTAAATAGGGGGACCACCACCCCAGTCTGCAACAGTGGAACTGCCCCCAATGGCCATGCATTACTGCAGAGCTGCATCAACCAACACAGCCCTACAGCATCCAGAGCCTTAAGGAACTCCGGGCGAATCTCATCCACCCCTGTAGCCCTGCCACTGAGAAGCTTTTTGACCACCTCGGTGACCTCAGCGCCAGAAATTAGAGAGGCCAACCCAAAGTCCTCAGATTCCGCGTCCTCACTGGAAGACGTGCCGGTGGGATTGAGGAGATCTTCAAACAACATATGTACATGTGACAGAGGAGGAGGGAAGTGGTAAGATCTCATCTAAACAATGGATGGAAGAGCTTGCTTCATCACCACTATTTTGTGTTGGTTCCCACTGAGCAGCAACCTAGATTTAACACTCATGGTAACATGTAGCCTCCATATTTTATTATGTATATACAGAACTCAATGTGCAACATCACAGAGTGCTGCAGGTGATGTCACACCTTCTGTGCATACTGGTCACTTCACAACTGTAGACCATTCACACTAAAGTCTGAACATGGTCGTATTCAAATCATAATTTGAATGATTAAACAAAAAAAAAATCAGATCTCTGCGAAAATCAGAATTGAGCATAAAGACCTGCAGTGTGAATGTAGTCAATGTGTCTCCGTTTACTTCCACTGTTCAAGAGTGAATTCAAAATATTCTGTTTACAGGTGCCACCATGTTGGATGCCTACAACTCTGCACACAATCATGTTGTTTTTAACCATTCATTTAAAGCTAAATGTTGTAGAATAATAAAATGTATGTACTCATAATATTCTTTATGTAAATATATTTGAATATATTATCTTTATAAATAATGTATTAATTCATACAGCAACAGGGCAGAACAATGTTAGTCAATGGGAGTCAACATCTGATTTTAAAAAACTGGTATTTTTGGGTTTTTTTTTAGTCAGGATGTCTCATTCATTTAGGGAGTGGGACTCAAAGCCTACACTGCAGGTCTGCAGCCAGCCACTAGGGGGCCTATTGGTTCTTTGTGGCTCCAACTTTTGCATCATATTCCCTGCATCAAGTTATTTTCCTCTGCCTGGGATTGAAATGTTCTCTCTCTCTCTCTCTCTCTCTCTCGCTCTCTCTCTCTCGCTCTCTCTCTCTCTCTCTCTCTCTCTCTCTCTACACGTAGTGCCCTATATAGACGATAGGAAGCAGTCCTGAATTTTGTCATCTGAACACCACTTGAACACAGTGTGACTCATAAGTATTCAGTCATGTTTCACGTCAGTAAATACAAGCAGGATTCATCTGAGTAACACACACCTGAATCTGAGGAGATGGATGGCATTATTTAGCTGGTTTTGACAGGAAATGTAATTACAATCATTAGTCTCATAACACTGACATTACATTTGATTAAACATATTTCCGCTGGCTTGTATCCATTTTAAATATGTTTCCTGTTTATATGAACAACAATTGTTTCAAACACATTTCATTCATTCCCTTTACTCCTGTAGCTCTGCCAGAGGATGAGTTGAGACACTGCAGCTCAAATGTTGAGAAAATTGTCAGCATTTAGTACAAGTCAGAGCAGATCACTTTATATTGAGCTGTCAGCTATAGCACACTGTTTTGGCTCTGATGCATTTGGGACCATTTCTACAAATTTTGTGTACTATATACAGTATGTACATTAATTTTATTGCACCTTGTGACAAGTTTATATGGCCCTAGAGGTCTCTGTAAGCATCAGTGGGAGCGTTCTATTAGGCCACTGAGCTGACCAGTCAGAACAGACTGGAGCTTTCTAAAAGGGGTTGGCCCTCAAGTTTCTGTTTCACAAAAAGTCTAAAAATCCTTCAGCTTGATGTTTCCAACAGATTTCATCACTACTCATCAACTACTGCTGCGTGGAAACCTTTATAAAAATGTTTTCTGCTTAATACAATAAATATAATTAAATAAAAAAATACTCATACTAAACTTTTTTTTACAAGTGCTGCAGATGTTGAAATGCTGGTGAAATGAGCTGGATTCAATTGGTTGGCATTTTTAAAAAAAACCTTTTGAGGATTTGCATGAAAAGCTTGGTGTGTTCCTTAGGAAGTTTTTATATACATCTGATTTTTTATCTTTGCTGCCATTTTGACTAAGACTCCATGGACAAATAAATTAAACCATTCTGGACACACACACAAAAAAAAAACTGGGAAGAAAGTTTTTTATTTACTATAGAATGTGATAATATTAAATTCAGTGAGCAAATGAAAGATACAGTACAAACATTTAGCATATTGCCCCAAAGTTATTTTTCAAAAATGATTTTAGTTTTCATTCTATACACTCAGAAGGTTTTGCAGCTAAATCCACATCAGAAGCAGGTCCTGGAGTCTTAAGAAAACTTCTCAGAGAAACCTTTTCTGCAAATGAGAGGTGAAATTGTAAGGAGTTCCCTATGTTTGTCAGAAGAGCGTATTTTATATCTCATAAATCTTGGTTTCTTTGTTTGCTCTCAAGACATGAGCAGCTGCGTTCTGCCTCCAATAAAAGAGGGCTTCAAAAGCATCTGGATGCAGACATTTACAGATGCTGTAAATACCACGAGCATATGTGTTTAGAAATGTGTAATTGTCACTCACACTGAGCTTGATGATCAATCTGATGCCTGCAAGGAGCCGTGTGTTACACTGATAAGGATTAAGATACTCTGCCTGCAGACAAAAGGAGTCAACCTCCTCTGAGTGGAACTCCCATCTAAAGATAAGCCAGATCTCAGCACCTCAGCCTTATTCTCAGCCTCTTCCTCCCAGGGAATCTTGATATCTCCACTACAGCGATGACAGATAAATAATCCATAAGCTATCTATGCATACTCCTAATAGCATGCTGCAACCCACTGTACCAACATGTTCCAAAGACATTTGTGGCTCAGAAGAAGATAAAAGATGTAGTTTGTCCATCTGCTCCGCACCTCACACATCATTTGAACAATCACCTACGATCTTAACACTCACAGCGTATACATTCCTCCCTCTGTCCCTGTAGAGGTATCGCTGTTTCTGGAGATCAGTGCAGATAAATAATGCATGCTGCTCAGACGTGGCACGACTGCTCAATGCTCATGGACAGTGGAGTGCTTTTCCACCAGCACTTCTAAAGCATGCCTGAATAAAACAAGCACACTTCCAGCACATTTTGTGTTTTTAGCTCATCTGGAAAATGTGCTCACACTTCTTAGGCAAAAGGAAAAGCAGAAAAAAGCACCTCCAGAATGGTTGATCACACCAACAAATCCTCTGCTGATGCTCCGGTTTTACACTGCATGCCGTTACACTCCTAACTTAAAGTGAACTTTGCATCCACATTCGCACTTAAACATCTTTCTTCTGCATGCAGAAATGTAAGGAAACCAGCTCACAGAGAAGAAAAGAAGATGATGTCTCACCTGTGTGTGTGTGTTTGTTATCCTCTGTCCTGGCTATGTGTGAAGCACAGAGCTGAAACTTCTGTCTCACTGGATGAATCTCCCCTCCTCCTTTACTCTCATCCCACCTCTTTTCTCTTCCCACCCTCCCCTCTCTGCTTCTCTCAATCTGCTCTCCCACCCTCAGAGCTCTTTTTTATCCCCATCATCATTTCTTCTCCATCTGCCTTTTTCTCCCTCCGTCTTCCCTCCACCTGCTGTTGTTACCTTTGAAGGCTGTTAAAGCGATCCCCAAAGGCTACCTAAACACAAGCAATATTTATTTTATATGTATGAATATTAACGCTGTGAAGGCTGAGATCTGGTACGCAGGTTTCAGAGGTGCGGGGTGTACCGCTGCAGTGGAAGATGCACTCTGATACGATGCTCTGTAACCCAGATCCGCATGTGTGTGTGTGTGTATTCACTTGTGTTTACTGGTGGGTCTGCATGTGTGTTCACAGATAAATTGGCACGAAGGAGCAGCCGTGCCAAAAGAAGAATTGTAGCGATGGGCTGCCAACTTCCTCCCCCTGCTCAATGTTGGGAGTCATTATCTCACCTCTGGGAGTCTGGTGGGAGAAGCGAAGGAAGCGAGGGGTGAAGACACACAGAAACAGGGAATACATGTAATGTCCTGAAACTGAAATCCATCCCACTCAGTTTTTCTTTTATAATCTAATTCAAATTCAACAGTCTGTTGCTCACTCCTATTTAAATGAGCACTTGACTAAATCCCCCCCTGTGCTTTTGCTTTTCTTGGCCAACGCTTGGCAGACTGCCGCGCTCTGTTGCATCCCAGCTTATGGGACGCTTCTCGGCAAACTGCCACGCTCTTTGTGCTTTGGCCAACACGCGGATATAGAATTAAAAGAGTGGGCAGTGCAATGAGGCTAAACAGAGCTAATGTCAGATGAGCGGCATGCGTCAGCTCTGACCAAGACGGTAATGGAGTGAGAAGCTAACAAAGCTCGGGACTCTGTCACTGACAGAGGGTTGTGTTTACTCATTTCAGAGATTCTTGGAGGACTTCACACAGAACCGCAGACCAAAAGAAAAAGCCCCAGAAAGACAGCATTATTTGCAAACAACCAAAGGAATCATCCTCAGTATTAAAATGTGTGTATGCCAAATCTTTGTTGAGCTTCCTGGATTTAAAGTAACAGAAAAACTTTGAAGAGACATTTCTCTTTGATGATTGTTCTTCTTTTTTATGTGGATGCAAGACATGTTCAATTTGAATGTTTCATACAAAAAACATCAAAAACAAACTCCTTCAGTTTTATTTGATTGATCCATCTGGAGAAACATCATCCATCCATCCATCCATACATACATACATACATACATCCAATTTGTGGAGGAGAGATCTCTCCAGAGCAACAACATCCATCTCTATCTGTCATTCCCACACACAGTCTCAGCACAAATCTCGGACTGTCTCTCTGATATATCTAGATGGATGAAAGTCCATCATCTCCAACTCAACCTCTCTAAAACTGAACTGCTTGTCATCCCAGCCAGACCAACCATACAACACAGTAGCCACGTTTCCACTATCGGAACTTCAGGGTAAATCCTAGAGGGCGAAATTGACCGGGACAATCAGCTGGCTCACTCCGCTCTGCTCTTGTGTTTCCATTACAGCCCCCACCTTCCTGGAACTTTTGTAAGATGTCAGCATCGACGTCACTGACAAGTGTAAAGGTGCCAACAGACAAGGAAATGGAGAATAATAAATAGATCAATAATGGACAAAGAAGCGATGGTTGCGGCGTATTTCGCAGTTTTTATACATAGTGATGGGAGTGCCGAACAGAAGGATGAGTATACTTGATGACGAACCCTCGAAGAAACGGTCATTTTGCAAGCTCCAACAACAACACACAGGTAATTTATCTCGACGCTGTGTGCTTTCATCATGTTCCTTCATCCCACAACCAATCAGCATGAGTTAACCACATTTCCCACTCCGGGAATCTATCGGGCCAATCCGAGTACCTGCCACCTGATCAGGGACTCCGTTGGTCCCTGAAATGGCCCCGTAAATGGCCCTGTCGAAGCGGCACGATGAAGTGAAGACACGCACAAGCCTCGAAGTTCTTGTAAAATTACCCTGAAGTTCCAATAGTGGAAACGGGCCTATGATCTCAATCCAAACTGACTCCCTATCTCTGGCTCCATCAAAGGTAGCTCATGTGATTGAAGACAAGCTGACCTTTAAAGATCATGTTGCCTCTGTCACTTGTTCGTGTCGCTTCACATTGTTTAGCATACAAAAAATCAGACCATACCTGACACAATATGCCACCCAGTTCCTGGTGCAGTCTATGGTCATCTTCCACCTTGACTACAGCAATGCCCTTCTAACTGGTCTTCCAGCCTGCACTGTGAAACCTCTACAAATGGTTCAGAACGCTGCAGTGCGTTTGGTCTTCAATCAGTCCAGAAGAGCACATGTCGCCCCTCTGTTCATTGAGCTCCACTGGCTTCTTTTAGCTGCCCACATCAAATTCAAGTTGTGCAGTTACATGGACTTTAGAAAACCAAATTATTGCCTTAAATTGACTGAAGTCTGTTTTTTAACTGCATGTAAACACGTTAGTTCGGCTGAAGTCGAACTGGATCTAATCAAGCTAAAGCAGCCACACAATGCGGTTGGAGCTCGATTTCATCTGCATATAAACGGCTCAGCCAAGCTAATGCCGGCTGGACACTCCTCCTCCGGGAGACCAAACAGTTGTGTGAATGTGAGTGTGACTGTGTGTGAATGTTGGTGGTGGTCAGAAGGGCAGATGGCGCAGAATGGCAGCCTCACTTCTGTCAGACTGCCCCAGGGCAGCTGTGGCTACAGACGTCTGTCGTAGTTTACCACCACCGGTGAGAATGACTGTGTGAATGAATAATGCAACTCTGTAAAGCGTCTTTGAGTGACCTAAAATGCGCTATATAAAACTGATGCATTATTATTATTATTATTAACAGTTCAGCAGCAGCAGAAGACGATGGCAGCAAAAACAAACAAACAGCTTGCCAGTGCTGGGTACACGAAGACGCCCAAGCAAATTCCTGTCTGATGGGAGCATATAAAACAAGAGTTTTTAAACGCTAAGAAAACAACCAGCAGAGGGCCGACATGAAAGGGTGCATGTCGCCACCTATCGTAGCGGAGTGGAGCGAACTTCATTTGAGAGTTCGGTTTTCTAACAGACAAGTAAACTAGGATAAAGGCTCCCAGTTCATTAACATGAGATCAACCTAGACCGATCTAACTCGAATTAGATGTGCATGTAAATGCACTGACTGAGCCTGGTGATCTTTGTCTTTTTAGAGACTGGGATAATGACAGAATTACACAAATTCATGGCACAACACAAGACAGACAACTTTTCTCTGCTGTTCATTTTAATCACACTTTCTTGAGGACAGTAACATTTATGTTTTGGAGACTGGTAGTTTGAGAGATATGTAAAAGGTCCCATTTTTGTCAAAAGGGAAAGAATAACATTAAACAAAAAAGAGGGTGTGATTCTGCACAGACAGTTTCAATGCAATCACACCAGGTCAACAAAGACAAATGACTTCCAGAGGGAGAATCAGGAGAATGATTTGTAAACTAGCACATTAAGAAAGTTCTCACTATTTAAAACTTGTTGGTTATGTTTCTGTTTGAATTGAGAATGCTCTTAATGAGAAATGAAATGTCTTCAAGGAAGACAAAAAGTCTAGGATTACAACAGGTCAGTCTAGTCTATGTCACTGCAGACACTCCCCCATCTGCCGGTCAGTCTTGTGCTCTCCAGTTCTATCTTGCTCTTAAACAAGAACCTGGGATACTTTAACTTCTACTCATGGCACAGTAGTCCTTCCACCAGTTGGTCCATGTTCTCAAACTCAAAGGTGATGATCTCTTTTATGTTTGTTTTAAACTCAGCTGTAAATCATTGGTCCAGCCTTCATGAAACTAAAAGGATCACATCGTCTGCGAAGAACAGCGATAAAATTCTAAACCTCCCAAAGAGAAATCCTCTGGCTCCAGCCTGCACATTGACACTCTGTCAGTTTCAAAGTTAGGATCAGAATCTTTGACAGTGGCAACCTTTACTCTTGGTATAATGTTACTACACAACAACATTGTTTTTACTATGACCACAACTGTTCCTAAATCAAGATACAGCTACAGCAACGATCTCTCCTTGAGATATGCATTTTAACAGGACACCTAACATCTGAATGTCATAACCTGAAACATGCCTCTACTTTTTGGAGTTGTTCTTTTTAAATGAATCTGAGAGTATCTGAATGTGAGCTTCATGTCCGAATGAGCACCAACAGTAAGCATGACTGATGGTTCAGCACACAACAAGTCTGAGCAGCATGTAACAGATGAGCAGGTGCAAGATTGTGACATATGGACACAGACAACTGTCCATCACCAGCGTAAGAAGAAATGTGGTAAAATCTGGGCACTAAACAGCCATAGCATTAAAAAAAATAATCTGCTAACTCCTTTATTGAGAAGACTTCACTCTAAAGCCTGGGACACACAGAAGACAGATGCGTCACGCCCACGCCGTTTTAAAAAAACAAAAATATTATAGTTACTGAGAGTGGCTACACGGAGAGCGCAACGCAAACGCCGGTCCGTGCGGAGGCGCTAAAGATCGGTGCTGGTTCTATCTCAAGCGCCGCGGCGCGGCATTGACAGCTTTAATACGACAATTTTTCAAGCAGCGTTCAGCCTTCCATAGAGGGTTTTCATGGCTGCGTCACTGCTGCGTCATCTAACCGGAAGCCGCCATATTGGAGATATTGAGGTAAACAGAGTGCAAGCATTTAATGAGTTTTCTACTGCAAAACGAAAAGAAATGGTGAATTATTGCCGTGTTTATGGCTGTAGCAATCAGTCAGACCGTGAGAAACCTTTGCAGTTTTATAGACTGCAAAAAAGTTATTACGGATCAGGGAGAACAATGACAGAAGTTATCAGAGGAAAGGAGGCAGCGAAGCTAAACCAGGATCTACGGGGCAGAAATCTGGACATCCGAATTAGTTCGGCCCATTTCTGGTCAGGTAAGTGAATTGTTGATAACAGCTGCTCTTAAGTCATTTTTAGTGGGATGCTAATATAATTTATATCAAGCTATTTACTTAATATAATCACATTTACCAGCCTGATACAGTAGCAACACAGTTATTCTTCAAATGTAGAGCTAAAACTAAATGTGCTGTATTTCTCATTGTTCAACAGGTAAAAGGTCTGGGTGCTCATTTATAAAACTTGCTTACGCACAAAATGGGCCAAAAAGTTGCATAGGTCACTTTTTACGCAAAATTTGGGATTTATAAAAGAAAACGTAACGGAAAAATGTGCGCAACTCTAAGCAAACTTTAGACCTTGCATAAGCACATGTTGGAGACGTGAAACCAGTCAGAGAAGCTGGTGAGATGGAAAAATTTTGAATTTATGACACAATTAAAGACTTGTAGACCCTCGCGCACACAGAACCAACAATCCGTCTCTAAAAAGAATAAAAATTAAAATCTGAATGAAAATATGTCGCATTTTCAAAAAATATCCCATTATGTTCATCCAGTCATCTTCAGATTATATAACAAACTGCACTTATTGGTGCATTAATTGTGATTTCTGAGACTTAGGAATCCTGCAGTGACACTTGTGCGTAATACACTGGAATGCACTGCAGCTCAGCCAGTAGGCAGACTCCGGATGAATGGGAGAGAGTTTTTAGAGATTTCTAGACAATGACTGGACGATCGATCAGCTGATAGATTCATTAGAGCATTCTATGAATCAACTGGGTCCAGTATTAGATCAACAGAACCATCGGAACCAGTAAAACCCGGTGTCACCGGCCATTCTGGGGTTTCAACCAGCGATTATTTTATCCAGCAGGTTGACTGTTTAATAGGATGAACAGCATGACGTGTCTTCCCCTTTGGATTAAATTAAATGTTGTCATTAAACGTTTCTCTTAGATCTTCACGATCTCTCTGTCAGACTGACAGCAGACGCGCTGCAGCAAGACGTCTCTCGGAGCACTTCCGCGTTCGTAATTCGTCACATTTCACCACCTAATAAAACATTTTTCCGTTCTTCCACTTCACCACAAGCACCTCGAGTTTCAGCCTCTGTAAAATTACGCTTCCTAAACCTCTCTGTTGTCACGATTTACTGTTAAAAGCCAGAAATCCACTGGCTTATGCATATGCAATTATTCATGAGGTACTTTGCATTGACCGTATATGGCAGAATGTGGGTGTGTAGGAGGAGGGTTCTGATCCAAAAACAGCTGAGCACAGTTCTAGGTCTGACATCGATTTAAAGTAGAATTGCGTGGATCTGTGCGTCCGCAGGGTTTTATAAATCAGAAATGGAATTTGCGTACCTGAAATTTTTTGGCTGAGCTTAAGCAAGTTTTAGTAAGGATTCTACGCAAAGTTTTATAAATGAGCACCCTGACCTTTATCAGAAGGATGACCCAGATTGGGTGCCATCAGTTGGAATGACAGGTCAGCTCTACATTTGAAGAATAACTGTGTTGCTACTGTATCAGGCTGTTAAATTTGATTATATTAAGTAAATATCTTGATATAAATTATATTAGCATCCCACAAAAAATTACTTAAGAGCAGCTGTTATCAACAATTCTTACCTGACCAGAAATGGGCCGAACTAATTCGGATGTCCAGATTTCTGCCCCGTAGATCCTGGTTTAGCTTCGCCAACCACAAGCGCCTCCTTTCCTCTGATAACTTCTGGCATTGTTCTCCCTGATCCGTAATAACTTTTTTGCAGTCTATAAAACTCACGGTCTGACCGATTACTACAGCCGTAAACACGGCAATAATTCACCATTTCTTTTTGTTTTGCAGTAGAAAACTCATTAAATGCGTGCGCTCTGTTTACCTCAATATCTCCAATATGGCGGCTTCCGGTTAGATGACGCAGCAGTGACGCAGCCATGAAAACCCTCTATAGGCTGCATAGCGCGTCCTGTGTACCCCTAGACCGCGGCGATTCTGTGGCACAATGCATCCGTCTTCTGTGTGTCCCAGGCTTAACACTGTAGATCATTTTGTTGTACAATATTGCCTATTGTGTCCAAACATCATGTTTTTACTAGAAATGTGACTGAAGACATGATGAGCACAAATGCAAACATAATTGTTTCCTTCTGCTTGTTTTCATAAACCATGTGGTTTAAAAAATACTGAACTAAAGCAAAGATTTACTAAAAAAAAAAAAAAAAACCAAGAAAATAAAGGCCTTACTGTCAATTCACAGCATGGAATGAGAACTGAAGTGCTTTCATTAAGAACAACTCACATGTCAAATTTAATCTTTTATATTTAGGTAACAGTTCACATTTCCATCATGATGTTTATTCTGTTTTTTGTTGTTGTTTATAGCTTGATTATTAACCGCTGTATGTTCACTAGATTATGTTGCTCTATTGCCTCTGTCTGCAGTGATTTAGTGCCATCTGTTTATATCAAGACAATCCAAACTCCCTCCATCTTACCAATACAGTAAACACATAAAGAGTATTTGTTAATAGTCAAACTTAAATGTTAATCAAAGTCTGGCCTCAGGTTTCTAAAGACCTTATATCTCTCATCCTTTTCTGAACACATCATTTTTTCCCACTTTCAGGATTATAAATATCATTTTGTCAGTGATGACACACTCCACATTACACTTTTTTTAAAATGATTAATTAGAAAAATAGAGCAGGAGCTGAATCAGCTACCATTTCCCTAATGAGCATCTATTTCTGGTGCTTTATTCTGCCATCTGCCACCTTCAGCAGGTGTTCTTCATCCTGCACCATG
The DNA here is from genome assembly GCA_006937965.1 of Callopanchax toddi. Classification (NCBI taxonomy): domain Eukaryota; kingdom Metazoa; phylum Chordata; class Actinopteri; order Cyprinodontiformes; family Nothobranchiidae; genus Callopanchax; species Callopanchax toddi. Next base: position 252,737 of record SSNR01000317.1, on the reverse strand, counting down.
AGACCAGCTTACAGGACAGACTCAGCTAACGACCAACCACAGCTATCAGTTAATGACCGGAGAAGGCGGTAAATTGGTCCTGATGTCCCCCTCATTTTCTCCTCTACCCCTCACCGTTTTCTGTCCAGCTTAACATCTCCCTCAGTTTTATGTTTTTACTCCATTTCTCTCTGCTTCTTCTTCATCATCATCAGACCCTCCATCCTCTCGGGATCAGCCAATTAACCTATAGCTCGTGTAAATGTGCCAAGCAGAGAGAAGAGCAGCACCAGTGACTCGATCTCACTATCTAAGTGCGGCGAGCAGAGAGCTTGCTTTTCTGTGGCTCTTGAATGTCAGAGTTGTCTTTGCTGGCATTAATTAGTGCGAAAAGCATCTGCTATAAATGCAACAGCTAGTTCAAAGACTGCTGGAATGTTGTCTAAATATCCTGTTTTTAGAGGAGAAGATGTGGTAAATAATTGGGATATTTTATTCTCAACACAAACAGCAGAGCTTTATACTGTATTTAATTTAACAAGGATTAGAATTATGACTTGTTTTCAGAGACAGTGTGATGCAGCTTCAGGCAACCGTTTTAATAACAAAGCTCTGCCTCATCTGTAAAAATAGAGATATGGCGATAAGTCTGCTGTGACATTTTCATTCTCCTTATATTATGTTTTATTACTGCTCTGTGCCATTCGTACAGACAAATGGATGGAAGGAAGATGGATGGATCCACAAATGAGAAAATGAGTTGATATTGGCTGAGGGAGACTAAGTTTAAGAAGATAAAAATAGCAGAAGTATTGCAGGAGGTAAACAGACTTTACTGCATTTAGAAATTCATATCAAGACCAATAATGAAGAAAAAATAAAGAAATGTAAAGCTGACCTGTTCATTTGTGCACAGTTAGATATATGTTTCCATAATGTTATCCCATCATGCTCCTTTTAAAACTCACCACTGTTCTCTGTATTCTTCTCTTAACTGGCCATCATTGTTCACCCGTCGCAAAATCCACTGGTTTATCCTGATTTACAAAACTCTCCTTGGTTTGTCTCCTCCCTACTTGCAACAGCTGTTGCATTTTTCATCCCCTGCATACAACACTCGATCTACAAACCTGATTTTGTTAACAGTTCCTAAAACTGCTTCTGCATCAGGATTGTTGTCCTTTCAGTCTGCTGCTGCCAGAGACTGGAATGACCTGCAGAAAACCCAAAAACTGGACACGTTGATCTCAAAGGCAGCTTTTCAAGCTGGGATCACAGAACATGTTAAAGATCCCTGCTGCTGTCACTTAGACTGACACCTCATTTTTTATGGCTGCTCTTCTGATCTTGTGTTTATAAAATTGCTTTTGTGTGTGTGTGTGTGTGTGTGTGTGTTCATGATTTTTGTAAATGTAACTTTTTACTATTTTTAAAATGTTTCTAATTCATGTTATTTTAAATTGTTTTTATATTGTAGCCCTTTTCCTTTCTCCCTCAAAAGACATTGTCTTTTGCCAGGCCACAGTTGTAAATAAGAAATTTGTTCTTAATCTGTTTTGCCTGGTTAAATAAAGGTATCATTATATCAGCTGAGAGGTCAGCTCCCACAGTGGATGGTTTTGTGCTTGTTAAAGACTTAATACAACAAAACGCTAAAGAATTGCAGAATTAAAATGTGAATAATCTCATGTGGACTCAAATGGCTTCACTTAATGCTATTTTGAAGGCATCCCTCCTGTCACATACTGTATAAGAACTAAGTGACTAAAACGTGTAGAAAACTCTTTCCCAAATATGTTCTGGGTGTTATAGTTTGTTCCTGTATCTCCTGTGGTCCTCCTCTGTCTCCTTTCACTGATCCTCCCCAGGTGTTTCACATTCATTCATTCACTCACAGCTGTTCCTTACTTCCCTGATCACCTTCCCTCCTGTATTTAGGCTCCTATCTGTCAGTTCCTCCTGTTGCCTACCTGTTTTTTTTTCCCTGTGATTTCCTGTTCCCTGAAATAAATGCTTTGAGTTCACAAGCTTCATCCTGCCTCCGCTGCATGCTTACCTGTTGCTGGGTTCTGCTTCTACCTCAAAACGTGACACTGGGAGTTCTACATCATGTTAATTTTAGATCCACCATCCTCCACCCATTCACTTGGCTGAACTCCAGGTTCAGTCAGGTCCAGCTGCACCACATTCCAGAAAGCTTTTGGTTTTGTCATGTGGTGAATTTATTCTGTTTTATAGAAGCTCCACATAGCAGATGAGCTGAGCAGGAAGTCGGACTGAGAAAAGAATATCCATAACGAACCTGGTCAGTTTCCACATTAAGACTCCCTTTTCTTTAACAGATCATTAGAGCCAGTGGCTCAAAGTCAGAAATAAACTAAACTACCCAGAGGAGTTTCACCAGGCACAACCAAGGTTATAGTAATAGTTTTGCATTTTTCAATAGTTTTTAGTTTAGTTTTTGTTTCAAATTTTTTATTCTAGTTAGTTTTAATTAGTTTTTACCATCTGTTTAATAGTTGTAGTTTTTTGAAAACGCTTAGTTTCAGTTTAGTTTTTATTTTCAGTATTAGTTTTAGTATTTTGTAATATGACTTACATATCAGGGACAAGACGAATACACAGTGAAATAAATGGTTGTGTTCAACAAAATCACAGAAAATCATAAATGTATAATATTGAACAGGTGAGTTACCATACATACCAGTTAACTATCAAAGAAATATGGCAAAGTAAAAAAAAAAAAAAAAAATTGGTGTAGATTTGCTCTTGACTTTTTTGGTTTTGGGGGAGTTGAGCGCACGCTGAGACAGGAAATATTTAAAGTGCAGATTTGGCTCGGTGCACATAAACCTGTTCTGATCCTGTCAGTTCGACCCAGAACCAGACCTCCTTAGGTATCAGCCCCAGCACCCCTTGGTCCTGGTTCTGGGTGCCAGTAGCTGGTTCCAGGAGCATTTTAGGGGTTTCAACCAAGACAGTCCCAGACCCAGACCTCCTCCTTGAGTAACAGCCCTAGGTTGCCCGATCCTGGTTTTGGCAGCCAGGAGTGTTGTCAAGGGGAATTTTGCATAACTGAGGCCAGAACCAGCTTCCTAACAGCCCTGGGTCAGCCCAGTCCTGGTCCTGGGTCCATAGTGAGTTCCAGGAGCATTTTAGAGGGGTTTTGACCAGGATAGAGACCCAGAACCAGACCTGCTCCATGGGTAACAGCCTCAGGTCCCTTTTTAAGTTTAAATCCTCAAGTTTAATGTTTTCTATCATTGAGGAAAAGGTCAGAGATCTTCTGCTGGTGTCTGCTCTGCAGGGCACTGATTGGATAAAATGTCTTTAAAAGTCGTGGCTGAGACTTAATAAAACAGCCTCCTGATGATAAAATATGTAAAAAAAAAACAAAACGCCACCACACGTCATTTACTCCACAGCACGTTTAAAATATGATCGCACATAATTTACGTTACTGTGCGTTGCAATTCACAACGTCTTTGTGCATAAAAAATGGCGTATTTGGGTTTTTTTTACGGATATTTTTCTTTCTCCGACTTGCTGGACACAGCTCTGTCTGCGGACTCCACGCACAGCAGCTCTGCTTGACTGAATGTTTTATTACTGGAGATGCAGCACTAACTCTGCACCCTTAGATAGAATTATTGATGGGGACACGATCACCTCCGTCCATGCCAAATCAACGCCAATAAATTAATTACCTTAATTTTACCTGAGTCACTCATAATATGATCTCTGCTTTGCCTGGGTTGACCTTCTGATCCGGAGGTGGAGGGGGTTTCTCCTTTACCTTCTCGATGTAAGCTAGGTTAGCCGTGTTGTGAGAGTTTTTCAAGTTCACTTTCAGGTCTGCGGGGTTTTCCCCTCAAGAAATGTCCCACATATTTGATCTTGTTCTACTACAAGACACTTGCTCTTATCTAAAAACACAGTTATATTCAAAGTAATCCTAAAATGGTCACTGACATGACGCTCCATGTTGACAGATGAGATGAGCCATCTGCTGTGGCTGCACCGCAAAAAAAAACCTACCGGAAAGACATAAAAAGCTTAAACTATTCTGATTTTCTCTATAGATTCAGTTAGTTTTAGTTAGTTTTGTTAACACTCACTACAGTTAGTTTCTGTTGTTTTTTTAATTTTCGTTTTTATTTTTATTTCAGTTAACGACAATGTTTTATTAATTTTTCGTTATTTTGATAGTTTTAGTTAACTATAATAACTCTGGGCACAACATCACAGTTTTTCTTGGCTATATCTGAGAGAGAACAGCAGTAATAAACACTGCAAAGAGAGCATGTTGAACATCTGCTCTTGAACAGTGAAGCAAGAAGAAACAAGCAAAGCAAAACAATACAAACGTGAGTTAAGAGTCCCAGCTGAGATTCCTCTTGCTGTGAGAAAGCACTGCTTATACGTAGATACTTTTACAATTAAACAATTACAAGAAGAAAATGAAGTGGTTTTTTTATTATTGTTAAAAGCAGCTGTGGATAGTCACAATAAAAAAGGGATGTAGTAGAGTAACTTTCACAGTAATTTTCATTAGGTGATCAGCTGAAATCCTTTTAAACCTGATTCCCTTTTATTCTACTTGTTTTTCCAATTTTAATTGACTTTTTAACCTCTTCTTCAAAAGATACAGCTTTGGTCAGTGAGTTGTTTTTTGATGGGTAAAAATGTATAACGCCAGTCCTTAAAGCAACTATCTGGAGCTTTTTTCTATGTATCAAAGTTTTCTAAATGTTGTAAATGATATTTCAGGTCCAAACTATGATCTATGGGTTGAGTTCCACAACATATGTCATTCTGATGAAGATCCTCCTTCCTGCTATAGATCGCTTTGCATTATTTGTGGCCAGCAAACGTTTTCAGCCAATAAAATTCAAATTTCTGCATTGTCGGCTTTCTGTCAACGTGCACGCGCTTCGATCAAACCTGTAGCAGTAGAGGGCGCTCTCGTACATGACGCTCCATGTCTCTCTGTTTACAACCTCAGCCGTTCATGGAAGAGACAGAGCTAATTTCTACTAAAAACTTATCCATTCCCCAGCTAATGACGGATTTATTTTTATTTTTAAACCTTTCACCTCACAGAATGGCAAGGCTTGCCAAGGATACGCATTTATTTTGAACAAAAAGTTCTTCCAGGGCCGAGTCATTTCTGTGTTCAGCTTCAGAGTACCGAGGCAGCTCGCTGCTATAGAGCTAAGTATCAACAGCACAGCAGGGACAGAGAGGGCTCATCAGACCGTCGTACAGTGTGGGAACGTGATTTGTGAACTGTGAGCAGTGGCAGCCCGTCAATAGGGCACCGCCCCACCAGTCTCACAGGAGGAGGAGGAAGGAGAACAAGATTATACTCAGAAAATAGTAAAAAAACCATGAAAATTAAACTAAACAATCTATCATTATACATACTGTAAGTGTTGTTTGTTTGTTTTTTCCTTTTTTATTAACAATGTGTCTGTCGTGGATTTTTACTATTGAAAACGCCTATCAGCAAATGGCAGAGACCGTTTTAAGTCCTGAAGTGGATTTATACCTTTTTAAATAGTGACAAGTCTTTGTAGCTGAATGTTAGAGGGACACGCATACTGTTAAATTAATTGGTTCATGTAGTTAACGCACTGCGTTAACGCAAGACTGTTATCGCGTGACAAAAAAATAACGCCGTTAATTTAAATTGGATTGATGGGTCTAGACCAGGCATTACCAAATGGTGGATTCTGATCCTGACACGGACCCAGATCCGATTCTTTCCGGAGTCCGGACCCGCAGCAATAGGACTCACTCCCCCGGTCCAGGGGAAGGAGGCTCCTACATAGATCCTTCACCCGGACTGGGAGCCACGGGTCCAGGTGAGGCGCCTCCTTCACCGAGAGCCGGTTCCGGTCCAGGATTTTCACCTGGACCCAAGGAGGTGAAAGAGGCGCATCCGGGAGTCGTGCGCGCATGCCAACCTCGGCATACGCCCCCTTCTCCTGAACCGGACCGTGTGGTTCGGAACTTGATTCAGGTTGGAGGAGACACGGCAGAGCGCTGAGTGAGTCACGAACCCGCGGCAACAACTTGGTAGAGTTCACGCAGAACTCCAACCAAGTCATCATCCAGGTATGGACTGACTGTCTGGGTTCCAGGTGTTTTGGTGAACCGGCGTGCTATTTGGGCCCACAGCCTCAGCTGTGCACGTGCCTCTCGTTAATAAAGTGAATGTGGCAGCGCGCGCTGCTCAAACACGTTATTCTCAGCATAACTGACAGCTGAACAATGTTGGAAATGTTCAGTGAACATTCAACAAATCAAACAATATCAACACTAAAACACATTGATCTGTCAATGACTTTATCAGAGGGTTGTCTTTAGTTTTCAGAGACTCATATTAATGTTTAAATCCCCAAAGTGGTTTTATTTAACAAAAAACATGATGAAACAGCCCTATAGGATAATGTGAAATAAACAGTAGAGAAATAAAGTCATTTAAGGCAGATTTAATCCATTACAGATAAACTGGATGTTACAATCACTTTTTGACAGGTGAAAAAAATCAGTTTGAAGTTATTTGATGTGGTAAAAAGAGAGTTGATGCTTTAATCAGGTCACCTGTAAACTAAGTCTAATCCTTTACTGTCAGGAGATGAGAAGGTTTCTACAGTAAAACTATTAAAACAGAGTGAGCCTTAGAAAACAGCTGTAAAGTTAAAGGAGACAGACCTCTGATGACAGATCAATGTGTTTTAGTGTTAAAATGTTTCACCCTGATAACTTGATCAACCATCAGACTAGGTTGTTAAAATGAGCTCAGAGATCTGATCTGGTGGTTCTGGTTTGTGACTCAGGTCTGGGTTTCTGAGGGAAGTTCTGTTTAGGTTCAGTATTTAACAGCTGATCCAAACAGTGGATCAGGGAGAGTCAAGTTCAGCTGCTGCCTCTGTTTAAACTCTAGACTTGAAGTATCACGATTCTTCAGCCTCATGCTCATTCACACCGGTATTATGAACCCTTTGGCAGAATTCAAATGAGCCATTTTAATCTAGATTAATCTAGACTAATTTCAAAATTAATCCAGATTAATCTAGATTTAAAAAAATTAATCTATGCCCACCACTAGTTTTGTTACTTTTCCTTAAAACACATGGCGCTCTATAAAAGTTTTGTATGAGTGGCCTAAAATCGTATAAAGCAATAAGTGTTATTTTACTTTTTAAGCTAGAGTAATAAAATTGATCTCATTGATTGTTGAATAAGAAACTTGACCAGTTTCTTGTTTGACAGCACTCTGCACCCCTCTACTAGCCAGATACCACACTAAACAGTTTTGAAGAACGGGCTGGTCGCAAAGATGATGTAACTTTCTGCTTTACGGCCTTAGTAACCAGGTCTAGCGACGCTAGGGGGAGGAGGGATGGTTTCAGTGAGCGTTTCATGGTTTAACCAGTCGGATTACTAACCACGTTGTGAAATATTGCAGAAAATAATGTTCTGAAAGACTTCCTCAACACCACCTCACAGATAAATAAATAGATATATAAATCAATCAGCCCGAGCCCGCTCTCCACGCACTCCCCTCCGACTGTGAGTGATTAAACCCTACAGTTTGAGTTGCACAGTTATTGCCCAGCTTACAGACTGAAGAAATGCGCCATGTGAATGCGCGCACACTTGACCGCACGTGCGTGTCGAGGTGTTTTGGGGAGGAGCCATTGGACATTGGATTCAAAAACTTCTCTCTTGATGAAATAATCCACAATGTGGCTTTAACAAAATTTACTCTTTACTTGCATTTTTTAATGTCTTGTCCTTGGTCAGATAGAGGATAGAGGATAGAGGAATTGAAGTCTGAGTCATAGACCAGGAGTTTTGTTTGGGAGAGTGGATTTGTTGTGGCCGTTGATGTTTTGGTTTATTTTGACCAACGGTTGATGCAGAGTGGTTTTGTCTGCATGGCTTGTTGTGAGACTGGAGTCAAGGAACCTGGATTTTGGGGTGGGGGGGATTTTTGATGACTCGTCTCTCTCCAGCACACTGCTAAACTTTGCTTATTAATTATTTTATAAGAGGAAGTTTTTATGTTTTTGTTGCACCTTTGATATTGTTAGCACTTTTGCTGTGTTTAAAAAGTAAGTTTCCTCTGGGGATTATTAAAGTATTCTGTCTGTCTAAGGCCTATTGGTTAGTAAAGACTTGACTTTGTTGTGTTCTATGATCAGCTGTTAGAGGAAACACAGCTTAGAAACATTCCTCTGGTAGAAATAAGTCAAACACAAACACAGCACACATCATATTGGAAGTAGTGTCAAATTGTCAGAGTTGGGTTGAGTAAACATCCTCTGTCAACTCGATGAAGACCACTGTTCAACAGATACACAAACAACAGACTTTTATCAAAATAATACAGTGTCACTGGGACATCTGGACATCTGGAACAAAAATGTTTTGATGTTACAAAATATCTCTCAATAAATAAAAAAAAAATAAATATATATATATATATATATATATATATATATATATATATATATATATATATATACACATATATATATATATATATATATATATATATATATATACTGTATATAATCTCCTTGCCTGCTAGCAACAAACAATATCTCATAAACCCCTGGACAGATTGTATTGATACTTTCAGAATATATACATACAACCATTTACCCTTTGGAGCAAACCCAATTCAAGATGGCCACCACAGTCATCTGACCTTTATAAAACACAAACAGAGATAAAAAATCTGCCATTTTTTAGGAATGAAACTAAAACTTGCTGAGAGTCACTCTGTCATGTAGTCAGAGGGCCACTCATTGTACGACTTCTCTGCTTTAATGTTGGAGTCAAGCTGTCTGACTGTTAGAAAAAACAACAGCGAACCACTGGATACATTTTCATAAAAATCTCAGAGTAGATGTACATTTAGAAGTGATAAACCTAAGAAGTCAACTTGATTCAACCTTAGAAGACACCAACAGGCCAAAACTCAGTCAGTTTTACAGTTATTAAGGTTTTTCCCAGTAGTCATTTTAAACCAATGCTCCAAGTGCTAACAGACCATAAAAACTTGTGTAAGATTGCACACAATATTGTAAAGGAAATAGACGTTATTTCTAAGTTCATACGGACCAGATCAAGAAATGGATTATGTGTGTGTGACAATTGACTCTTTTCCCCAGTTCACACCCTCTTTCAAACAGATTTCCCCTCAGGAGGTCATAAATTCCTGCCTTGGTGTCGAAGAAGCCCCTTTCATCTTTCTGTAACAGGACAAATAAGACTGAATGCTAATTTACAACTCGTTGATTGCTTGTTCAAATAACAAACTTTCTGTGATCAGGATGGTGATCAAAAGGAATTTTGGTCACAGCTAGACGGAATGGAGCCAGAAGACCCTCACCCCCACCTTTTCTCACCCAGTGGGGAAAGCCGAGGAATTCCTTTTGTCTCTCCTGTCCTTAAGAACTTAAATGTCCCTTCTAACCCCTCTTCACCCTCACAGGTTCCAGATGAAATAAACTTCAGTGTGATCCAAGTTGTGGTAAAGAATGTTAATATCCACAGGTTTACTTTTAAAATGTGTTTACAAGATAAAGTTTGATTTCCCGTGATGACTTTTAACTACTTTTAGATCTCTACTGCATATGCTTTCTTTAGTTAATCTTCTTTGAAGACTTTTCAAATTGTTTATCAATATCATGATACCAAAATACCTATGGGTGTTTTTCTCTTTTAAATCTAATCTAGTCAAAAAACTAGAAATGTTTATTCGTCTAATGTACTCTTAAGCTAAGAGTAACTAATTTCTCTGATTAATTTGTGGGATTTAATGTGTTTCTATGCTTAGAATAAACATGATGCAGTCAGTTTAAAAAGGTGATTCTGAAAAACTTATCAAGTTTCAGAGAGAAAAGTGGTAAAGATTTATTTTAGTGATTAGAAACTTTATTCCTCTCATTAAATGTTAAACCCCCTTTTTAGAAGCCATTCCTAAGTACTTCCCCTTTATTCAGATGAATTTGGAGTCAACCATACCATTGGCTGAACCAGACTCCACCTCTGCCCTTTTAAAACCAGAAGATGCTAACTGCTAGCTCTGCTTCTCTTACTCTTGCTCTTCCGCTTGCCTTTTTTGCACTCCCTCTGGTCTCTTCTCTCCGCCCCATGCCTCTTCCTGCTCAGATGACCTGATGACCTCTCCCACCTGCCTGCAGGCTGACCTGCTCTCCCTCTTCAGGGAGTCAGGATACCCAGGCTTTACAACATGAGGCCTCTGAACTGCCCAGAAGAACAGACTCTTAAACCTTTGCTCTTAGAAACTTTCGGCATTAAGTTTTTCTTTTATTTTCACGTTACATTCTTCTCAACCAAGTTTAGACGTTTTAAAGTTTATTTTTCTTTTCTCCGTTGTTAGAAACCAAAAGTTAGACGGCGTTAGTCTGAAACTAAACTACTGAACATGAAGACATCCTCCTGCCATGAGAGAGAGAGAGCCATGCTTGCCCAAATCCTGGAGATCCGCATCCATCAGCTTCTGATACCCTTCCACACTTGAGTCACCCATCGAGCGTTTCATGCCCTGACTGCCTTCTCTTCAAACTGGAACAGGAACCACTGTGACTGCTGGAGGAAACAAAGCCGTCCAGGCCTCAACGTATCTCGGGGATTCAAGTTCAGTGGTTCGGTGAGACAATCAACCTATGTGGTTATTGCAATATGACGCAGTTTGGGTAAAGCAAGCTAAACCTAACTCTTCATCCATCCATCCTCCTGAAAATCCTTTAATCTTCAATTTCCCTTCATAGGCCAATAAGTTAGCTTAATTTCATTAGTAAACCATTTCTCACTCCGAAACACTAGTCATTAATATTTATTTAACCTCAATAATTCATCTTGTCAATAACTTGAACTGGTTACAAAGTCAAATTCCTAACGTTGCTGTGTTGCTTGTTATAACATGTTCATTTTGAGGTTTCTGTAAATAAATTTATCCGTATATAATCATAAATGGGCTTCCAGTGATTTTTGCATGTTTTCATATTGAAAATGGGTCAAGAGCTTACTTCTTTCAGATTCAGACTGATAAATGATAAATAACAATAAAATTACAAACCAGATAATATTCAAGGTTGTCTCAGCTTACCTTCCAAAGAAAACGCTGGGTGGTGCCCTAATTACGAGGTTTTGACTATTATTATTAATTATTAAGAATAATTATAATAATAATAATATTCAATATATACAACTTTACCCCTATATTACGCTACAATATCATTGTGTATATCAACTGCATCCTTTTTCAAAATAAGATCTTAAATTGCTGTCCTGAAAGGTGGTGGGTGTATTGTATTCCTTTCCTTTAGGGTTGAATTTCTGTAAAACCCTCCCTTAGTGGTGTGCTTCATTCCTGGGTAAAACACAATGCACTGCAGAAATGTAGATTAAACCTTGATGTTCTTGTTTTATTGCTAGTTTGTGAACAATTTGAGAAAAAGAACAATCCTCATATTGATAAGTTTTCTGTGTGTGGGTTAGTATAGTGAGTCAGTGGCTGAGGTGAGTGGGTTTTCTTATATATAAAATGCTGCTCCTCAGCCTGGACTTGAGTCTCTGTGGAAATGTGTGCAAATATGAATGTAAGGATGAGTAAATGATTGAGTATTCCTCCACTGCTGTGCTGTAACAGTCTGGTTTCATTAAAGAGTTCCTGATTTCCCTCTGGTTAATTATTCATCACAGTGATCTACAGACTCCAGCTCTACCTCTGTGGAGGAAAGTCGTGTTTTCCCACTTTCCTGAATATTTCAAATATTTGACTCTTAAGATTAGACAGAGCTGCATTTGATTTGCTGAAGTGATTTGTGGCATTGAATTGATCCTAAATTGCTTTTAAAATAAATTGGATCTTTAGCTTGTTTTTTATTTGTTAATTTAGATGGCAGCCAGGTGTGTGTCGCACCCTGTTCGTCCCTTTAGTGCTGTGTTTGCATACTAAGCAGTGGTCGAGCTGCAGCCATAAATCATGTCTCATACATGTGCTTAAAACTCAATTAGGAAAAGATCAAGCCCTGTGATTACAGCCATGCTCACTAACATACTGTAGAAAATTTAATCAGGTGCATGGGCTAACGTTCACAGTAAAATATGCTGTTAGGAAACAATTTATGCAGGTTCTTGAAGTTATTATTAACATCAAGGGCTTTAGAGAGCATTGCTTCAGGTTGCAAGAAGCTCCATCACTTTGGGCTGCCCTAGTTTCATCTCTATGCCTGTTTTATGGAGCAAAAATATAGCTGTTGTAAATATAGCAGCACTGGATTCAGTCTCAGCAGAAACCACAAAACGGGTGTTATTCCTGATAAATGCGGACGGTGCTGTGAAGAGAAAAAGACCAGAATACATTTCAAAAATGTTTTCTCATCACCTTGTTATTGTGAAAAACTCAGTTTCACATAGATTACAAATGATTTTGAATTTGTAGTATCATAATAGGCTGAGTACTGTAAATAGGAAAATGTGATAGTAAAATGAAATATCCTCAAATAAAAACATCATGTAAATAAAAGATGGAGCTCTCATTAGGAGAACGTGAAGACAGGTGTTTGTCACATAATGCTGTCACCACATTTATAAGAATAACCCTTGCACTGGAACATAGAGAGCAGATAGTGTTCCAGCCTCGATGTGTTCAGAACATCTAAGGTTCCTCCTTTAGAAGACTCACGTCATTTTTGAAACTTTCACTGCTTTTGCTCAATGAGTTCTTGTGACTGTAAATCACAGCCTGGAAAAACAAACTGCCTGAAGCGGCGACGTGACAGAAGGACGTCCATGTGAACCACAGTGACAATAGCAAGCTGACAGAAATGGAAATGATTCCAGTGGAACATGCAATCTGTTGTTTGTCATCAGTCATGAGACATTATCAAACCTCGATGTGTAAATTAAAAGCAGATATCTGCTCTCCTCCAGGAAGACGCGTTTCTTTGTTTGAAAACAGTTTCTGATGGATGACAAATGTAAAGCAGAGAATATCTTCAATGTGACTTTGTTTTTTTCACTTCTTAGACTCAGAGCTGTGAGTTCTCTCAGACAGTCATGCACTGGCTTTATTTTCCCTACTTGTAACCATAATCCTGTTAGTGCAGGCTGATGCCATTTCCGCTGAAAATCCAGACAATTTCACATACCTGTCCTTGACACCTCTCTGTTCCCAAGTTTCTCTCTGTGCTCTTTTAGTCATAAGGTGTGTGTGTTCGTCCAACCCGATAATAGGTGGAGTTTCTGCCACAGTGTGAGAGAAAATATCCTGGTGCAACATTTGAGGAAGGTGGCGGCAGGCAATCATCGCATCACACAGGTGGCAGTAATCTTTGTGTGCTGACATGACCGTCTCAATCTGCCACTCTGCCCCGCGGCCTTCATCACAGACGTGATTCAATTTGCCTCCATCAAAATGCAATTTCTCCGCTTGGTCATCACAGCTCACCTCTCCTCCTCCGTCCCCTCCTTCTCTTCTCTTTTCATCCATCCATTTGCTCTTGAATTCAACCTCTTATCTCACACCTCTTCCTTTCTCATTCATTGCCATTTACTGTCTCTCACCTCATCTCGCTGCCTCTCCATTTTCATCTCTCAGGTTGAATCCTGATATTTCCCCAGGGGCTTCTTCCACCAGCCTGCTTTTTGTGTTGCTTCTCACTGGATAATCATTCTGCAAAGGGGGAAAAAAGAAGGGATTTGGCAGCAATATTCTGTTTTTATTGACCGATATGTGGTTTTACCCTTCTGAGGTTAGTGATGATGAGAGCAATAAAGAGAACGTAGGTGACAAAGTCTGGGTCCCTGCTATGGCAGGAAGATGATTTGCACCAACCAGCTGAAGGGCTTCATTAAAGTGTTTGATGTGAGAGGAAAAAAGGTGACTTCCTTGAGTTATCAGCTTTGGGTGCAATCCCATTTCATCCCTCCCCCTACCCTAAACATGAGGGAGCAAAGTGTCCCTGTCTGAATGTCTGAATGTATGAAAATCAAGCAGTAGAGCTGAAAACCATTACATGCTATAAGGAGTTTGATGTATTTGAACACATCACTAATTAAATCAATTAGGAACTTCATTTTTTGTGTGTGCATTTTTAGCAGCGACTGCAAATTTAAAGATTTGTAGCTAATCATTCCAATTTGATGAGTTTTATTTCATTTCACAAATCTCGCCTCGCCTTCTTCCGCTTATCTGGGTCCGGGTCGCGGGGGCAGCATTCCAAGTCGGGCAGCCCAGGCCACCTTCTCCCCGGCCAAGTCCACCAGCTCCTCAGCTGGGACGCCCAGGCGTTCCCAGGCCAAACTGAAGATGTATTTCCTCCAGCTTGTCCTGGGTCGACCTGGGGGCCTCCTGCCGGCAGGACATGCCCAGAACACCTCCCGAGGGAGGCGTCCAGGAGGCATCCTTACCAGATGCCCGAACCACCTCAACTGGCTCCTTTCGATATGGAGGAGCAGCGACTCTACTCCGAGTCTCTCCCGGATGTCCGAGCTTCTTACCCTATCCCTAAGGCTGAGCCCGGCCACCCTGCGGAGGAAACTCATTTCAGCCGCTTGTATCCGCGATCTCGTTCTTTCGGTCACTACCCAAAGCTCATGACCATAGGTGAGGATTGGGACGTAGACCGACCGGTAAATCGAGAGCCTTGCTTTCTGGCTCAGCTCTCTCTTTACCACAACAGACCGGTTCAGCGTCCGCATCACTGCAGACGCTGCATGCCCCAATCCGCCTGTCGATCTCCCGCTCCCTCCTTCCCTCACTCGTGAACAAGACCCCGAGATACTTGAACTCCTCCACTTGAGGCAGGACCTCTCTCCCGACCCGGAGTTGGCAATCCACCTTTTTCCGGTCGAGAACCATGGCCTCAGACTTGGAGGTGCTGATCCTCATCCCAGCCGCTTCACACTCTGTCTCTTATNCCCTCCACACCACGGCTGCGTCTAGAAATCCTGTCCATAAAGGTTATGAACAGGACCGGTGACAAAGGGCAGCCCTGGCGGAGTCCAACCCTCACTGGGAACAGGTCCGACTTACTGCCGGCTATGAGGACCAGACTCACACTCCTCTGGTACAGGGACTGAATGGCCCTTAACAA
This sequence comes from Callopanchax toddi, assembly GCA_006937965.1. NCBI lineage: Eukaryota > Metazoa > Chordata > Actinopteri > Cyprinodontiformes > Nothobranchiidae > Callopanchax > Callopanchax toddi. The sequence goes on along the minus strand of SSNR01000317.1, from coordinate 237,609 downwards.
AAGACCATCAACCCCATACTCCTGGAGCGCCCCCCACAGGGTGCCCCTGGGGACACGGTCATAAGCCTTCTCCAAATCCACAAAACACATGTGGATTGGTTGGGCAAACTCCCATGACCCCTCCATCACCCTAGCGAGGGTAAAGAGCTGGTCCACAGTTCCACGACCAGGACAAAAACCACATTGCTCCTCTTCAATCCGAGATTCAACCATCGACCGGAACCTCTTCTCTAGTACCCTGGAGTAGACCTTTCCAGGGAGGCTGAGGAGTGTGATCCCCCTATAGTTGGAACACACCCTCTGGTCCCCCTTCTTAAAAATGGGAACCACCACCCTGGTCTGCCACTCCACAGGAACTGCCCCCGATGACCACGCAATGTTGCAGAGACGTGTCAGCCACGACAGACCTACAACATCCATCGCCTTGAGATACCCAGGTCGGATCTCATCCACCCCTGGGGCTCCGCCGCTGCGTAGTTGTTTGACTACCTCAGTGACTTCTGCCCCAGCAATTGGACAGTCCGTCCCCAGGTCTCCCAGCTCTGGTTCCTCCTCGGAATGCGCGTCGGTGGGATTGAGGAGCTCCTCAAAGTATTCCTTCCACCGTCCGACTATAGCCCCAGTTGACGTCAGCAGCTCCCCGTCCCCACTGTAAACAGTGTGAGCGAGTTGCTGCCTTCCTCCCCTGAGGCGCCGGAAGGTTTGCCAGAACCTCTTTGGAGCCGACCGATAGTCTTTTTCCATGGCCTCGCCAAACTCCTCCCACGCCCGAGATTTTGCCTCGGCAACTGCCACCGCTGCACTTCGCTTGGCCCGCCGGTACCTGTCTGCTGCCTCTGGAGACCCACAGACCAGCCACGCCCTGTAGGCCTCCTTCTTCAGCCTGACGGCTCCCCTAACCTCTGGTGTCCACCAGCGGGTACAGGGGTTACCGCCACGACTGGCACCGGCTACCTTGCGACCACAGCTAGCAACAGCCGCCTCAACAATCGCAGAGCGGAACAAGGCCCATTCGGACTCAATGTCCCCCACTGCTCTAGGGATGCGGTCGAAGCTCTGCCGGAGGTGGGAGTTGAAGACCATCTTGACAGGCTCTTCTGCCAGGCGTTCCCAGCAGACCCTCACTATACGTTTGGGTCTACCAGGTCTGCGCGGCATCTTCCCCTGCCATCTGATCCAACTCACCACCAGGTGGTGATCAGTTGACAGCTCCGCTCCTCTCTTCACCCGAGTGTCCAAAACATACGGTCTCAGGTCAGATGATACAACTATAAAGTCAATCATCGACCTGTAACCTAGGCTGCCCTGGTACCAGGTGTACCGNGTACTCTGAACTGCTATTTGGTGCATAAGCACAAACAACAGACAGGACCCGTTCCCCAACCCGAAGGCGTAGGGAAGCTGCCCTTTCGTCCCCCGGGGTAAACCCCAACATACAGGCAGAGAGTCTTGGGGCTAACAGAAAGCCCACCCCAGCCCTCCACCTCTCACCCGGATCAACTCCAGCAAAGAAAAGTGTCCAACCCCTCTCCAGGACTCGGGTTCCAGAGCCAACGCTATGTGTCGAGGTGAGCCCGACTATATCTAGCCGGTATCGCTCAGCCTCTTCCACAAGCTCCAGCTCCTTCCCCGCCAGAGAGGTGACGTTCCATGTCCCGATAGCCAGTTTTCCCGTCCGGGGATCGGATCGCCAAAGCTCCCGCCTCGGTCTGCCACCCGATCCACAATGCACCGGACCCTTCACTCTCCTCCTGCAGGTGGTGGGCCCACAGTTGGATGAGCCCATGTCTCCCGTTCGGGCTGGGCCCGGCCGGGCCCCATGGGCGAAAGCCCGGCCACCAGGCGCTCGTCCACGGGCCCCAACCCCAGGCCTGGCTCCAGGGTGAGACCCCGGTAACCCTCCGGGCCAGGTACTCAGACTCTTTGATTGTTTCTTCATGAAGGGTCTTCTGAACCGTTCTTTGTCTCACCCCTCCCCTAGGACCAATTTGCCATGGGTGACCCTTCCAGGGGCACAAGTGCCTCAGACAACATAGCTCCTAGGATCGTTAGGGCACTCAAACTCCTCCACCACGATAAGGTGACGGTTCAAGGAGGAGTTTATGGTTGTAGGTCACATAACTTTTTACCAATGAGTGCTGGATCTCGTTTGGATTAAAATGAAACAACTTGATGATGAAGAGAAGTTTTTTTTTAATTTGTAGGTTAATAGTCTGTTTCTGGATATATAGGATATGCTCATGAATGAGCAACACAGCTCAAAGCATGACAGCATCTCAAAAATGGTGCCAAAATCTCCTGCTCTATAAACTTTTTTCTGTGCAGTCAAAAAAACACAGACAATATTTTATTACTCTTAATTTCCTATACAGTATTATTCTTTCCTGTTGCTCTTGTTGATCACCCAGATTACACCAATTTCTATACAGTCGCACGCACGCGCACGCACACACACACACACACACACACACACACACACACACACACCTTAGAGATGTTTCCATCATTCAGGTGTGAATGGATTTGTCTTCACAGGGGAAAAGAGAGGAATGAAAAAGGAATCCTGGGATGTTGAGCCAAAGGAAGGTGAAGTCTCAGAGTATAATCAGGCTTTTGCCTTGGATTTGATCTGATGCAGAATCTTCTTTTTTCAAAATCCAGAAAAGAGTCAAGAAAACTGGAGAAGAACAAAAGTGAGTTTTGAGGTGAAACAAAAGGTCTTGTAAGTAAAGAATACATCAGTATGTAACATCTACTTGGGAGATCAAGGATGACTCTTCGGCTCCCTGCTTTGTTCTAAAAATAAGTCTCCTTTCCAGAGTTCTTAAACCATGTGGATGTGGTACAAAGTAAGAACACTGGTTTTCAGGTTTGATTAAAAAAAACATCTAGATAGATAAAATAAAGTGAATAATGCATTAAAGAGTGACTGATTATAAGAAACTTTCTCATAAAGTTGGACAGATGAAACAAAATATCAAAGTCAAAGCAGCAGATTCTGAAACCTGATTATTTAAACCCATTCATGCTGTTTTAAAGTAGTGACTGACCCTTCAACCTTCATGCCAATTAAAACCTTTGAAACTCATGAAATGCTGGTAATTATACTTCAGTAACCATAGAAACATCTGACAAAAACATTTTAAATTGCAGCAAACTTTGTGAAAACACATACTTGTCATTCTCAGTACTTTTGGCCATGGCCGTATGAAATAAAGCTCTGTGTGAGCAGGAGATACGGTTATTCAACAACGCTCTGAGCTGCTCTTTACATTATCTTCACTTTTAGGATCATGGTGTCTGAAGCATCTGCTTATGGATGAAAGCAGACGATGGTGTTTGATAACAAGAGTGATGTAGAGGATAGATCAAGAGTTGAATCCTGCTGAAGAGGGAAGGTGTGGAAGGAGGATGATCAGCAGATGTGTTCAGAGAGGAAGAAGCTTCTTTACACTGAGCAGCATCCTCCTCCCACCGGGTGTCATTACAGACTCTGAGACTCTGATCACTGGTTTTAAACACTCCACTGTTAAGCTGATCCAAAAATACACTAGTGGCATGTTTTTATAAAGTTATTTTTACCTGCTGCAACTTCCAGCTTCTACTTCTCATGTATGACATTTCAAACAGCTAAAGAAATCAGACATAAAAAGATGTGCTGTTTGAATTGTTTTGTCTTTGCAATTTCAAATTTAAAACCAGATTTAGTAGAAACGCTATCAGCTGTGAGGCAGCACCACATGCATTAGTTTAGCTATTTCTGACGTCCCTGCTGTCATTTACCTGTTCTCTAACTTTACTAGATCTTGTTAGAAAAAAGACCATATATATAATATATATATATATATATATATATATATATATATATATATATATATATATATATATATATATATATATATATATATATATATATATATATATATTTATAGAAAGTACAGTTATATATATATATATAACTGTACTTTCTAATAAACTGAATACTTGACACACTAATATATTAAAAGATAAAGAGGGATATATTTAGCATAAATCAGCTTTATTTCAATGAAAGAAACATTCATTTCATTACAGCCAGACAAATAAATCAGAACTACAATGTGATGGAGGTGAAAAGGTTTATAAAATGATGTCACATGAACGGCTGTAAAAATTCGACAGACAGCATCAACACACTTTGGACTGGCTTTTAGCTCATTAGTCCTGAACAACATTATTCTAGTTCACCGTTCAAGGAGCTCTCTACGATGAGTGTGATGGTAATCGTTTATAACGCTTACACAGAGCGCCAGTTATGCTCTAGATTTGCTGTAGTCTCCTGGACATTTTTAGAAACACCCTGACTGTTTGCTTACATAATTTTCACAGTTCTGTGGCTGAAGTGTTTTGCAGCGTTTACTTTTATCTTGCTGTGTGAAACTGAATGCTACTTGGATGGTTGGTGTTTTAAAGTGAACCTCAGAGATCAAGGACTGTAAAGGACTGATTAAAAGAAAGACCATCCCAGCAACTGAAAAGACCTTTGATTATTCTGATGATTCTGCCGGTTAGGGCTGTTTTCATTGTTTGTGCTTCTTGTTGATGATGGGAAAGTGACTTCAGGTTGAGGGATTTCCTGCCCATCAGTAAACACATTCTGCTTTGTTATTTAGACCCGTGACTGAGTAAACAACCATACAGCAGTACATGACGGTTTGTTAAATTGGAACAAATCGTCTGCCGTGTGTGTGTGTGTGTGTGTGTGTGTGTGTGTGTGTGTGTGTCTAAAGCTGAATAGACGGTATGTGGAAGTCGGTGGGCGTCGGAGCGGGGATGTGAGGAGGTGGCTGATGCTGGCTCGATCTGGGGCTAAATCTGCACCACAGCCTGTCTGCTCACACACAACACGCTCTGTTTAATTGGACTCAGAGGAGCGAGGAGATCTGCCCACAGGCTGCAGATTATCCTGATATAAGGAACACATTGCCATACGATATTTCGTTCTTATATTTGGCTCTAGTGTGGCTCTTTATGTCAAAATTCAACAAGATAAAGTGAAGGAGAAGCCTAAAGTCTCTCTGCCTCAAAACAGAAGGTCTGGCTGTCAGTGACAGAGGTCAAATGTCTGGTCACAGTCAGTTTGATGCTGGTTGGTCTGGATTTCTATAAATCTTTATGCTCCTCTGGAGTATAATACACACAAACATACAGGGAAAAACACTCGGAAATGTTTTTTTTCAATGATAACTGATTTAAATTGATCTAATCTTAACTCAGAATCAGAACAGAAACAAAATGTTTGAATCATTTGGGAAACATTCATAAACAAGGAATGGCGGGAACATGTGGGAGTAGAAAGTCTCACAGCAGTGCCACTAGCTTAAATGAATCAAAGGAATTTGAATTATTAACAAAGCCTGAGATTGAACTGGCTAATTAAAATAGACTGTGAACAAGTGACAAATCTGTTATTTTGTTTAAACTTTTAAAAAATCATTTGAATTATTTTTGAACATGCTGATAATAGTTTAGATACTGTTTTCTTTATTTGTTTACTTAATTTAATCACAGATCAAAAGAGCAGTTATTTTTCTTTATATCCTGGTAGGAATGTGTGTGTTTTTCACCACAGTTTTTCTGGCACAACCAAGCAGCTTAAAGCAGGTTCTAAACATGTCACGTAGCTTTTTATCTTTGATGACTTCCCATTACAATTATTTTATGCTGATTTTTGTCATTTGTAAATGTTTAAATAAATAACTAAATGATAAAAAAATAAGTAAATTTGTTATTTACAAAGTTATTATTGCTTTATGCCCAAGTTGATTGACAGATCAGCAGAGAGGTAAAGCAGCTGTCCTTGTGTTTTCACCAGCTCTACGGCCTCTCCTTTGCTTGCCTAATCAGGGAGCTCCTTAGCTTCCCTATGCAATTGCAAACATCCTAATATGATTTTCAGGATTTCCTATAGAGGGTTAGTGAGTCATGATGGTCATGACTGATCTGGTCACTGATAAGTAGTGAGTACAGCGGGGGGCCCAGGACACATCCTTGTGGAAAGCCAGTGCTGAATAGAAGAGGAGACATATCTTCATAGACTGTGGTCTGCTGGTCAAAAAGTCCAAAATTCTGCTGCAGATTGATCGTTTTCGTCAGTTTTTTGTCATTGTTTGTGCTTTTGTTGAGTCTGTAATGGTTATTAAACAAAATCTATTCATTTGTGTCCTTGAACACAATTTAAAAGATACTTTTACTATGTAACTAAATTGTTTGTGTCTAATTTAGATCAGATTTAGTCTTTAACAGGAGAAACTCTGTAGCAATCATGGATTTTTTTTTAAAGCAACAGTGCATGAAGATCAGTTTGAGGTATGGTCTGCCAGTCGCCACTTGCAGGTCCAGGAGCTCCGCAGCTTTAGATGTCCCTGTCATCTCCAATCAGTGTGATGGAGCAGAACGCAGGCGAGGAGGGCAGCAACGCGCCACACGGGTTACAGCAGTATCAGGAAAACCAATATCTGTCTTTGCAGAGTTTCAATTCGAGAATACATTCTATGTCTCCTGGGAAACACTTTGCTTTGGGTGATCTTCCAGTAATATTGGCTGAGTTTATTCTGTGTGGCTTTGTGCTCAGACAATGTTTTAACATGTGGACTGAAGGACAAATACCTGACACTGAACAGAACTGGATGCTCAGTATGAATTCAGTCACTCTGAGATGATTAAATCTGAACTGATTTCCTTTAATTTCACATATTTAACACTAATAGAAACTATAACAACTACAACTGTCTTGCTTTAGTGATGAACTTGTTGTTGTTGTTTATATGGACATATATTTCATTCTGTTGTCATGAGGTGTCTGAGATGAAGCAGATTTAATCAGGACAGCCCTCAGAATAAAGTAGTTCACTGTTATGATGATTAAATAGCTGCTAACTCAGCGTGAGAGAGAAGCCCCAGAGCTGTGAGTGTAAAAAATGAGAAAGAAATCAGTGAAGATTTTAGACCTTCATTATTTTATCTACATAATTAGTCAACGATACAGGAGGATCTTCAGTGATAGTGAAAATCTCTCCGATATGAAGAGGTGTTTAGAGGTGGGAGTCACAACAAACAGGAGTTTACAACTTTGAGAAGTTGTTTTGACAGCAGACATTAAATCATCTGACACTAATAATGACATCATTTTAATGACATACTTTTTAATACTACCGAGCCCAGAATGATAAAAAAAAAGGTTTACTAACAACTGCAGAAAATGGAATTATAGAACATTTGAACATGCATGAATTTCAAAAAATATATTTTAATAGTATGACTGTTTGTGTTCACAGTTGCTACCATGTAGTCATCTGCAGGAAGGTGGTGCTGTCACACAGACTGGGCTTCAAAAAACTAAAAGACTGAAAAAGAAAAGTTATATATTTGAACATGCAGCTTTGAGAATCAATAGAAGTCAACATCTGAGGCTCTTCTTTTATTCAGAAAAATGTCCCACTTGTTTAATTGAAGGGGCGGGGCTTTCAACTTTCAGGTTTAGTTAAGATGTTTAGTAATTAGATAATCAGTCGAAGGTCTGGGTGACAGGGCATCACTTCCTTTCACTGTACAAACACATGTGAGGTATATTTATTACAAGCAGTCTGTTTGTCTTCACTGGTCTGGACTGTTGTGGACATTTGTTTAGTTAAGGCTCATCTAACTTAGTTACTTACATAATCTAACTAATACACCTGGAAAAATGGTGCTAATCTTGTTGTGAGGTAGAGCACAATAAACACATCTCCACCATACAGTAGTGTTTAATCAGCTGATAAATGATGATTTAAAGTTGTTCGGGACACAGAAAAGTTCAGCTCTGTCATGACTGAGACCAGTTTGGGGTCTGTAGTTGGGAGAGGATCAACCAAGCTTGTATGTTGTATGCTTGCTGTAGGTCACTGCTCCCTAGACTTGATAGAAATCATCTCAACAGCACAGCAGCAAAACGTTTGCACTTTGATTCCTTCACTCGTGTTTAAATAAAGCAAATCAACTGGACTATCTAAAAGTCAACTGGGTTTTTGTTCACTAACAAAAATGTGCACGTCCAGCTTGTTCATGCAGAAAGCTTCTGAGAGCCACTATGATGTACTGCCACAATACACTTTTCATTTAGTGACTCGTGATTAAGGCATGCCTTTTCTGCGACTGTACTGAAAATATCTATAAAATTTATGTTCCCATTAAATCTTCTGCAGAGAAACATTTTACCCACGCTGTAAAACACTCCTTCAGTTTATACTCTTCTCATCTGGAGGTTAAATTATATAATGTCTTTGCCCCAAATCATGATATGATGACAACAAATAAAAATCAGGGCTGAATATTAAAATAAATATTAAACCTTCATAACTCATATTAGGACTGTATTTGGCAGCATTGATCTTGTTGACAGTTTTTTAGGTTAAACAGGTCTCATCATGTCTGAAGGATTCTGTTACCTTTAATTCACATGGTAACATGCCGACAGTGAGCCAGCCTATCAGAGAGCAGCGTGGGAGCGCTGTCTCTGCTCAATGACACAGAAGACACACACACACACACACACACGCATGCATGCACGCACGCACGCATGCACACACACACACACACACACCACTCGTCTGACCTTGAAAGAATGTGTAAATCCTCTTCTGCCTGTTTCCATGTAATTATTTTCACTCTTTGGTAAAGTGTGATATTTACGTAGCTTTTCTTGTGATTTTTTGGAAGGTTGGAGGTCTCATTCTTTTTTGGTTGTTGTTGCCTTGTTCAGCTTTTTCTTCTTGCTTTGTCTCCTCGTTCTGTCCCCTGTCTTTTGGGGGTTGTTCTGTTATTGTTCTCCCAGGAACCCTCAGTAAATGAAGTTCTCTGTTGTTCCTTGCCAGGTCCTTGTTATCTCCCATTAAAGCTCAGTTTTATGCCCAGAGCTTGTTCTGCAGCAGCATCATTTGATGTAATTGTTGTTGTTTTGACTTTTATTTATTAAAGACCATTTTTGGTTTTTACAAACATCCTGCTAGATGCTTCTTGGTTTTGCATTTTGGTATTTTGTCTGTAACCATGAAATGTGACAAATTTGCTAAGAACTTTCATGAGTTAGCAAAAGATTTAGATGCCTGAAGCATTTTGTACTTTAACAAATGATTTAGACTTTGCAGTCTGTTTCTGCTGTTGTGGTTGAACAAACTCAGGTTAAAGAAAATGTTTATTTCTAACTAGTCATCTGTTTCAAAGTGGGTTAAATACATTTTAAAGTCTCAAAGATTTTATAGCAGTTCACACAGTTGTTATTTTACAAACATTAATAGGGTTGAATAATTACTCATTTATTCCTGGGAAAATATAATTTGTAAATTCAACCTGAGGTGTTACCTGCTGTGACAAAAGCATTTATTTATACATGTTTTTGACATGTGGACAAACATGTGGCTACATGGGATCACATGCTGAAAGCGTTCTAAAATCATTTAGGGAATGTGTAGAATATGTGTAACACAGATTTTCACTTGTGATTTTCCACATATGAAGTTCATGTGTCTTTTGTTCATTTCACATGTTCTTACAGGTGATTTCTATACATGAGGAGGTTTAAAAGCAATTAAAATGTATTCATAAGACATATCAGAACAACACTGGATTAAGAGTTACAATAAACAACAGTTAAAGATTTTGTTTGGCAAAAAGGTGAGATGAGATGAGATGAGTGTTTGATCAGAATAGAGACAACACAGTGAATGCTGCTGCCTGTTACTGAAAGATCTGCTTAAAGCCCCAGAGTTTCATACAGGAGGGTAGAGGAGTTGTTCAAGGTAGATTTAAATTTAGACAGCAGTCTCCTTTCACCTCTTTATGGTGTCCAAAGAGCCAGCCCTCCTAACCACTTTGTTCAGTCTTTTTCTGTCCCACTCTGAACTCCCACTGACTCTAGTTCTTTATACTGTCCGGAGCAGGACGCCTCCTGGCTACACTTCTAATTAAAGGACTAAAAAACAATGTAACAACACAGATTTAGATTTATACTGTTCTAATAGAAGAAACTTCAACACATCAACAGCCCCAAACAAATATACACAGTAAATAATCCAAATCAGATGCAGTTTCTTACCAGTAAAATGGTCTGTAATTATATTTCTGTGGTGCAGTGGTTACATTGGTTTTCCAGTAGCTAAGACACAAAAAATGTTCTTTATTATCAACTCCCTTTTATGTTAACCGGAGCTGTAAAGTGTTGAGGTAATGTTGTGATGTGGAGCAAAAGTAATAATATAAGGATCCATCACAGTTTCCATGACTCCACATCACAAAGTTTGAATCGAACAATCTGCCATCCAGGGGCTCAGGCAGCAAACTATCCATTATACAGAGCCTTGTCATGAATGAGGTGTGTGTGTGTGTGTGTGTGTGTGTGTGTGTGTGTGTGTGTGTGTGTGTGTGTGTGTGTGTGTGTGTGTGTGTGTGTGTGTGTGTGTGTGTGTGTGTGTGTGAGAAGTCTCAGTAGTTTGGTTTCCTGTCTACTATCACTGAAGCATTCTGCCCTCTCCTCCGTTAACGTGCTGTTGCTATGATACCAGCCGCACATCTTTACTCCTCCACTCACAAACAGCCCGTGCTCGTGTGTGACACATCTATCACCCAAACACACACACGCACGCACGCACGCATGCACACACACACACACTCACACACACCTCTGTATAAATCATAGCTTCACACCTCCAAAGGTCACCTGTTTTGCAGTGTGCCTGCACCTTCCTGCAGACCCACCCTGTCCACCTGAAACCTGCAGACAATTTAAACAAAGTGATAGTTTGACAGAAGAGCTGCTGGGATGTTTCAGACACCAATATTTACACCTTTAAACAAAATGGCATCATTTGCGAATCTTTTTAAAAATGTATCCTGTGCAGATGAAAGCTCATTTCCTGTGAAGCTCCAACAGGGGGCAAGGAGCCTAATGTCGACCTACCAAGAGTTTATCAATCAAAACAAATAGCAGTATCTCACATATTATGCATACAAAATTACACAACTGTATATTTTAAATCCAATATTTTGTGTGATCTGAATCCAGTCAGCAGAATTCTTGAGAACATTGAGCCTCTCTTAGTTTGGTTTATTTTTCATGTCCTAACAAAGCTTGTGGTTTATGATGTGAGGAACATTTTGTCCCAGAGATCTCTCTGCAGACTTGTTGCCATGTGGGGGGAAAATGTTGTCACCCAGACCGAGGTGGAGGCATCTGCAGCGTGTGGTTCTGTGGTACTTTAGAAAAAAAATACCTGCTTTCTGCACGACACATCTGACTAACCATTAAAACTGTAAAAATCAATTATTAAAATGAGAAAATAATGTGGTTTTGGTTTTACTGATGTACTAAGAAGTTGCCATTTCCTCAAGCTTCATTCAAACTTCTGACCCTGCCAACCATGTTTCCACAACGTTGTGATCTGACATCAGAATGTGTAGTAGTTGTGTTTGTTCATTATTCAAACAATGCAGATTGTAGGCTACAACACTGTGCAAAGAATATGTTTCTCTTTATCTTTTTCCTGATGAGCAGCAACTTTGGTTTCACTCTCCTAGAATGGAAACAATGAGAAGGACAGATAAAGTGCTGAGAGGCAGAAGTCAGGCCAGTAAAGGAACAAACATAAAGTAGACGGGTGCCGGGACTTTAAGAGTAAAACAGATGATGAGTAAAAATACCAAAGAAAATATGTTACAACAAACTCAACAACTCAAAGTGGAAAGAAAAGAAACCAAAATAAAAAAAGAGAAAAAAAGAACAAACTTTTAGACTAAAAACTTCACGATGTAGATAATCAGCTCATTTGGTCAATACAATGAGGTAAACAGAGCCGCACTCCCAGGAAAGAAACAGGGTTTATATTTGTCTTTTTCCACTCTTACTTGTGAATGGTTAGTACCATCCATCCATCCATCCATCCATCCATCCATCCATCCATCCATCCATCCATCCATCCATCCATCCATCCATCCATCCATCCATCCATCCATCCATCCATCCATCCATCCCCAGTGGTTCAGAGCTGGAGATCCTTCACAGGAGCGACTCCTTTCGATGAGGAGAAGCAGCAGCTCTACTTTGAGCCACCTCCTGATGACGGTGCTCCTCACCTCATCTTTTAGGCTGTGCTGACTCCATTCATGCAGCTGATCCCAGAGGGAGCAGTCTGCTCAGGAACCTTGACCTCAGCTTAGGAGGAGCTGATTCTCACCCTGGCTGCTCTACTTGTCTGTGAACAGGCTCAGTTGTTGCGTTGTGATTTCTGATGTAATTATTTTATAGCAAAAACTCACTGGATGATTGTTGAAATAAACTCAAACAAAAAGAACCCGACTTGTCTTGAGCTGTTTAATGTTTAGCAGACACACTGAGTCAGGATTATTGCTGTTTATCTGCACACACATGGACTCATATGTGAGAGTGAATGCCGGCAGCACATTAGATCAGAACAACACCATCCATCCATTTTCTGCACCTGCTGTATCCTCCACAGAGGGTCGGGGGGGCTGGCGCCTAACTCCAGCTGTCAAGGAGCAAGAGGCGGGGGACACCCTGAACAGGTCGCCAGTCCATCGCAGGGCCACACAGAGACGAACAGGACAAACAACCAGGCACACACCTACTCACACCTAGGGACAATTTCACAAGACCAATCAACCTAACAGTCATGTTTTTGGTCCGTGGGAGGAAGCCGGAGTACCCGGAGAGATCAGAGCAACACTTCTCAATAAAAGATGTTCTGAGGTGGAAAACTGTCTGCTGGCAGTATACATACACTTTCCTGTTTTCAGTTTTGACATGAAAGTGATGAGAATTTGCTGAGCTAGACAACAAAACTCAATGCAAAGTTAGAGATGACTCACTGGAGTCAAATAAACAGCTGCTGAGAGGCAAAGACAAGCATATGACAGGGGCCTGTCTGGGCAGCCTTTCCATGCATCAGTGATAGAGACAGAGGGTACTGATTGAAAAAATCATCCAGGACACTCAGCTTCAACTATTTTTCTTCTCTTTGGGTCTCATTTCCAGAGCTTTGATTTAAAGTTGTTTTAGAAAAGTTCTACCAGTTTTGGTTCTCAAAGGTTAATTAGAATGAATTAAATAGTGTTTTTCTTTCTAAGGAAACTCAAAGTGTTTCACAGATGATCCATTATTCCCTCATACTCTGGTGGTGGTAAACTACATCTGGAGCCACAGCCCTGCCTGGGCAGAATCAAGACTCCATATCTGACCCATCAGCCCCTCTGACCACCACCAGCATTCACACAGGAAAGAGTCTTACCCAAGGACACAATGACAAGGTGACCGCCTGATCCACTGCTGCATGGATTTCCATCAGTCAGCTGTTTCAGCACTTTGGTCCAAAATAAAACTACAACTGAAAGCTGCTTAAAGGTCCCTGAGAATCAATATCATTCAGATGTTTACATTTCCATGACTTCTTTTGGTTGGTCAGATTTACATTTTTTTAGGCAAATACAGCAGAAGGTAAAACATCCACATTATAAGAGCTGCCTGAATCCTGACAGAACCGTCATCTCATTTTTATTTTCCAGCTTCAGTTTGAAGCCCAGGCAGCAGCTGATGCATTTATGTATAGTTGTCTGTTCTCATATGGATCCTTAGCATCTTCTGACCAATCTATCAGTGCCAGTAAACTCTGAATTTTAGATTCTATAAATAAAACCTAATTGAGGTGTGTGAATACATGCAGGAATACTCAAATATAATAATGGATTGGATTTATATAATGCCTTTCTGAACACCCAAAGCACTCAGAAGCTCCATTATTCTTTCACGCACACATTTACACTGGTGATGGTAAACTATGACTAATGTCTGTAGTCACAGCTGCCCTGGGGCAGTCTGACAGAAGTGAGGCTACCATTCTGTGCCATTGGCCCTTCTGACCACCATCAATGTTCACATACAGTCACACAGGTCTTGCCCAAGGACACAATGACAATCTAACCCAGCTGGAGCTGGGAATTGAACTGGTGACCCTCTGGTTACCAGACCGGCCACTCTACCAACTGAGCTAAATGCTGCCCCAAATACATCACTGGAACTATGACCTTAACCCATCTTTAAAAGGTACTATAATTTGAGTACATTATAAATATATTGTGAATCTAAAATGTGATCTCCTGCTACTAATTCAGATTATAAGTTGTAATAAACAAACAAATATAATGATGAATAAACTGTATTAAAACATTAAAGCAGAACCTTTGCAGAATGATGATTATAACAGTGATCTTTATAACTGCAAATCAACCAGTCAGGTTCTGTCCTGCTAATAAAATCAAAAATATAATTTTAAACTTCAACATGTTTTAGTATCAACAACAGACAGTTTGACACACAGTGGGGCAATAAAGTATTCAGTCAGCCACCAATTGTGTCAGTTCTCCTGCTTAAAAAGGTGAAGGAGGCCTGTGATTTTCATCATAGGTAAACCTCAGCTATGAGAGGCAAAAAATCCAGAAAATCACACTGTCTGGTTTTTAAAGTTCTTTTTTTTTCTTTTTTTGCTCATTTTGGTGGAATAAAGTATTTGGTCAAAAACAAACAGCCAGATTTCTGTCTGTCACAGACCTGTGACTTCTCCTGTAAGAGGCTCCGCTGTCCTCCACTCGTTACCTGTATTAACTGCACCTGTTTGAACTCGTTATCAATATAAAAGACACCTGTCCACAACCTCAAAGTCACACTCCAAACTCCACTATGGCCAAGACCAAAGAGCTGTCAAAGAACACCAGAAACTGAACTGTAGACCTGAACCAGGCTGGGAAAACTGAATCTGCAATAGGAGCAGCTTGTTGTGAAGAAATCAACTAGGGGGGGGGGGGCTATTATTAGAAAATGGAAGACAAACAAGACTAGAGATGCACGATATTGACTTTTAGGGCAGATACCAATAACCGATAATGTCCTACTTCTTATATCTGATAACCAATAATCAACTGATAATTGCATTTTTAAAAATTCCGCAGAGAAAATAATTTCTAAGTACTATAGGTCTGATTTAATTCAATAAACTTACAGCACTATTGTTACCTGCAAATATGTCTTTTTCAAAATTATTTGATTATGATGTCTGACAAATTTATATTTTTAGTCATTTTCAACTTTATTATGTAAACATTATCAATATTATCTGACCTTCCATTTTATTTCCTCTTATTTTATTGGTTTTCTTTTTCTTTTTATCATTTTTTTCATATTCTGTATATTTAATACAGTGTGTTTAATTAACTCAGATTTCATTCTTTATTTATTCTGTATTATTTTTAAAATATTTACTGCCACTTATTTTTTTTAAAGAGGGAGGAGGAGACATGTGAATAGAGGACTTTCAGGGCCCATTTTATCAGTGAATTTTTAATTATCTGAATTATCTGTATGATGTCATAATTGTCCATTATCGGCCAATAATGATCTGTAACCGATATTATCGTGCATCCCTAAACAAGACCACTGATCATCTCACTGGATCTGGAGCTCCATGCAGGATGTCACCCCGTGGGGTCAAAATGATCAGAAGAACGGTGAGCAAAAATCCCAGAACCACACGGGGGACCTGGTGAAAGACCTGCGGAGAGCTGGGACCAAAGTAACAAAAGCTACCATCACTAACACACTACGCCACCAGGGACTCAAATCCTGCAGTGCCAGACGTGTCCCCCTGCTGTAGCCAGTATACATGTGCAGGTCTGTCTGAAGTCAGCTAGAGAGCATTATCCAGAAGAGGACGGGGGGGTCATTAGGTCAGATGAAACCAAAATAGAACTTTTTGGCAAAAACTCCACTCATGTTTGGAGGAGAAAGAATGCTGAGTTGCTTCCAAAAAACACCATTCCAGTAGGTATAGAGTTCCCCACAAATCCCTCCATCGTCTCCCAACTTCTTCAAAATGCTGTTGTACTGGTCCTCACCTCCACAGATCATCAGTCCTGTTCTTCAGCGTCTCCACTGGCTGCCCTCTGAACACAGAATCACCTTCAAAATCCTGCTCCTCACCTACAAATGTCTCCATCATCATCATCAGAATTATAAACCTCACACGGAGAAAAAATGAGTTGATATGAAGTAAAGACATCTACAAATGAAAAGCCTAGTCACTGTAGGACAAGTGCTGCTGTGAGAGCCTGTTTGTGGCAGCTATTCCTGACACCAATGAGTCAGAGTCGAGTCAATGAGCTGAAGGTGACAATATGAGCCAGAGTGATGCCTGATATAAACTAACTAAACAACGAGAAGAAACGCTGTGTATCTGAGTCAGAACATGTAGTCAAAACAGAAGTATCATCAGCTGATTTAATCCATAAAGATCTATGATAATAATCAGCTCTTCTTCCAGGAAAATTCTGCAACTTTTGTAAAGCAAATCATATAATTATAAGATAAAAGTAATATTGTATTATTTACTTGCTGAAATTATGTGACAGACATCTAAATAAGGCGACATATTTGTAACAGGCTACAAAATACATTTTATATCGAACCTGCATCCATCCATTCATAACAACCACACAAGCTGTTGTTTGAAGGAGGAACACTGTGGTTTGTTACTACCTCCTGCTGGTGAAATCATGGTACTGCAAGTTCAACCAGCGTTTCACCTGATTGTGAAATTAATAAAATTTCTCCAAACAGCTGGAAAAATACAAACAGTAGAAGTCGGGACAGGAAGTGACCTCATCAACTCAACCTCCAGACATTATATTAGTGTCACTGTCACTCATTTAGTTACAATCCATTTAGTGTTTGATTTGTAGAGGTTTTGAGCTCAGCAATAAGAACAAAACCAGGAGGAAACGTGATCTAAATGTTCTTCTTAGACTTGATGACACGTAGAGTTTTGACCCAGCAGGAGTCATTTGTACTATTAG
The DNA here is from genome assembly GCA_006937965.1 of Callopanchax toddi. Lineage (NCBI taxonomy): Eukaryota > Metazoa > Chordata > Actinopteri > Cyprinodontiformes > Nothobranchiidae > Callopanchax > Callopanchax toddi. Next base: position 220,680 of record SSNR01000317.1, on the reverse strand, counting down.
TGTAGAGATGATGACGTCTTAGAGAGGGACAGCGATGGTTTTTGCTGCATGTTTTTTCTATTTTCTGCTCTTTCTGTTTGACAGGAAGCTTCAGATCTAAGGATGTTTCAACGCTCTGTTTTAGCAAAGACAAATTTAGTAAATAAAATCATCCAAATAGTCAATTAGGAAGAAAACGAATAATCCTGTAAATCCAGATCAATGGAACTTGATTCTAATAAGTGTAATTTCTCTGTCTGATTGTTGAATGAAGCAGGAGGGACGAGTTCTAATAGTTTGATAAATATTATATCTGAGGCTGAGAGTGGGTTGAACTGAAAGATGATTTTTTTATTGAATTATCAGGTTAAAACCTAGATATTATTTATGTTGAAAATAATCATTTCAGTCGTATTAATTTGGTCACATTGTGGAACACCTTACCTTTTAATTTCCAAAGACATATTTCATTACAGTTGTGTTGTTTTGTGTCTTCATTTGAACTGTGTGAAATATTAAACTTGATTTGCTTTTATGAGGTTTGATCCTAGTAAATATAAGAGTATAACAGTTTTACAGGGGCTGCCCCAGCTACTCCTGCTCCTCGTCCTCCTGCCTGTGGCCTACAGTAAGTTTTCATTTTATAGTTTTTGTCTAAATTCTTAGTTCTTCACTCATGTTCTGTGTCAGCATGTGTCTTTCTCTTCAGTTTAAGGCAACACTAAGATGTAAACACTGTCTGGTTTTTTGTGTCTCTGTAGGAAGAAAAAGCCTAAGGACCAGCGGCCTGAGGACCAGCGGCCTGAGGACCAGCGGCCTGAGGACCAGCGGCCTGAGGACCAGTGGCCTGAGGACCAAGCGGCCTGAGGACCAAGCGGCCTGAGGACCAGTGGCCTGAGGACCAGTGGCCTGAGGACCAGCGGCCTGAGGACCAGTGGCCTGAGGACCAGCAGCCTGAGGACCAAGCGGCCTGAGGACCAAGCGGCCTGAGGACCAGCGGCCGTACATTAAGAAGCCCCCCAACGCCTTCATGATCTTCCTGCGAGACCAGAGACCGAAAGTGGACGCAGAGACACGCGCCAGGGGGAGTGCGGCCGTGAACGCCGTCCTAGGACAGAGGGTCAGTGTGTTTGCTGCACAATGTTGAGGTTTTGGGGCGTTTGTATCAGTTGTGCTCCAGGTGTGTATCAGTGTGTATTCTAACAGTGTTGTGTGTCTTCACAATGTCTGTCAGACACAGGGTTAATGTCAGTGAAACATCAAGAAACTTGTAGTTATTAACTTCCAACACACATGTGTAAAAGAACATCACGTTATGAATAAATACACTCACTATGGACAAACAGAAGGTAAGCACTCAGATGAATGGAGATTGAATAAATGTTCACGTGTTTACAAGTGAGGAGATGCTAAACAATATAAAAGGTTCAATGTTACATCTAACTGATAATGGAGGTGGCAGTAATACAATGCTGGTCTGATTAAAGCGATCACTTGGTTTTAAAACATAATTATCTGCTGGGTTCTCTCCTGTTCCTGCAGCTCACAGCTGTTGGAGCAGATTCTGAAGATCCAGGCTGCTGACTCAGGAGGGGGAAGACATGTAGAGCCAAGAAGTGTCTGATGTAGCTCTTTGCTGTCAGGAGGATCCCTCCTCAGACAACGACCTGAGACGATCTACAATCAGAACCTGTAGCGTCCAGCTCCATGAGTCCAGGAGTAAGGTCAGTGTGTTGTTCTACAACGTCACCAGGACTGGTCCTCTCCCCTCAACAACAACAAACACAGCTCTGAGATTCACCACTGAACAGGTTACATCACTCCATCAGTCTCTGCCTCTGATGATGACATCACTTCAAACAGCTGCCTCTGCTGTTAAAGGGAGTTTTCTGACATTTTAAAGAGTTTCTTTGTGCTGCTGGCTGGTGTGGGCAGGTCTAGGCTGGTGGTCTCACTGATCGGTTTTCCCCTGTCCTCTCAGCAGGGTGGGTAAATGTCTGTGTCCTCATTACAGGACCTCAGGGGTGTAGCAATGGGGGCCCTGGGGGATGCATTTGCATCAGCACTATCAACAGTAGAGAGTATATGAGTCCACTCTTTGGACTCATATAGACACTTTCTAGTGTTGCTTTAACACTGGTGATTTATTTTGCTGTGCACCAATGGGACACTCAGATCCACCGTTCTGTTTGCCTAAACTGTCAGAACACATTTAAAAAGTTCAAACAAAATACCTTTCCATGAACCGTTATGAAATGTAGAGGTTAGAGTTGCTTTCAGACGTCAGTCAGTAACATGGCTGCTCTCTGACTAGCTGTTAGCTCATCAGAGGGTGTTGACTCCATTTCTCTGAACAGAGGATGCTCTCTACAACAGGTTGATCTTTTATAGGTTTTACACAGAAACACACTTCAAAATGGCAGAAACATCTCTTTGACACCATAGACGACTGTGTTTGAAGTGACGTGATCATCAGGCATGGACTGATGATGAGTCTGGATCATGTTGTGTATCCTTTATATCTCTAGAGGGCAGCAGAGATTCAGCTGAGTGTTTCAGAGCAGCACATAAACATCCCATCAGCTTG
>SSNR01000317.1:187428-199772 GCA_006937965.1 Callopanchax toddi | reverse complement strand
TTTCCACTAAAAGATCAGCGTGCTGTTACTGTGGCAAAATGCATTTTTGAAGAATATATTAGACATCATGGGGTGCCAGAGTCGATCCATACAGATCAGGGTCGACAGTTTGAAGCAGACCTCATCAGACATCTCTGTGATAGGCTGGGTGTCATCAAAACGCGCACTTCACCATATCATGCACAGTCTGATGGTATGGTTGAGAGACTAAATCGGACCTTGAAAGACCAACTTTCCAAATACATGACACAGAGTGGGGGTGAATGGGACTTGTACTTACCTCAGTTTGAACTGGCCTATAACTCTAGTGTTCATTCGAGCACTGGGTTTTCCCCTTTTTTCCTAGTACATGGCAGAGAACCTCTTTTGCCGGTTAACATGCGACTAAACTGTGGTCCAGCTGTAACAGCTAGCACACCAGGCACGCCTGCCGCCTATGCTTCTGATCTTACTAACCGGTTGTCACATGCTCTTCAGAAGGCAGTTGAAACATCTGCTGCCAGCAAGAGACACCAAAAGCGTTACTATGATAACAAGTCTGTGTTTCATCCACACGCACCTGGTGACCTTGTTCTTCTGGATGATCCAGCTCGGCGGATGAACAAGCTTGCCCCGAGATGGAGGGGCCCCTTCATCGTTTGCCGACGGATGGCGAGGGACGGATGTCCTGGGGTCACTTACGAAATAAGTACTCTCGGGCACACACGTGCACGAAAGTGGGTGGTGCACCACAATAGGCTTAAGGCTTACAAAGGTGCTGCGCCTTCAGCTGAGCCCCTTCAGGCCAGGACACCCTCGCCTGCAGCCCATCAGGGTCTATTCCAAGCACCCTCCTCTAGCCTTACAGCTCTGTCGGGAGCTTTACCTTTTAAGCCCCCAACTCCACCCCACGTGCCTGAGGGGACTGTTACCCAGTCATCCTTGGCTTTGGGTCAGAGATGTTCTTTGGAGGGTGTTTCGTCTTCTCTGGGACTATCGGGTCAGATTCCCCAGTCTAATCCTGTTGGGGGGAGCCCCGTTGATGCAGAAGGACCAATTCCATTGCTGCAGGCTCCCTTAACTGTAACTTCACGTAGTGGTCGGGAGGTTAGACGTCCCAGAAGGTTGAAGGATTTTGTTACTTAAGGGTTCCAAAATTTTTTTTGTGTACTCTTTCTTGGAGTTGTTGTGTTCAATTGTATTATTGTGAATTTTGTCTGGTTGAATGTGATCCTGCTGTGACTTGGGTCACTGTTCTATCATTGCCTGTTTCATGTTAAGGCAGCAGAATGTTTTGGTTATGTAAACAGCAGAAGAAAAAGGAAAAAAAATCAGTTTGTACGGATGTAGAGTTTTGAAATGTGGACATTTCTTGTGCAGTGAAGGACGACTGTAACATATGTTTATATTATAATTTGGCAATTAGTACTTTGTTTATTTTTATTTTATTTTGTTTGGTGCAATGAGCACTTGTGTGTTGGGACTTTTAATTTGAAAGAGGTTTGTTTTAAAAGAGAGCTTCCTGGTGAGCAGGAGAAAAATACCCAGGAGGAGACTCGAAGGATGCTGTACTGTTCTGCTGTTCGGAAAATAAAGCTAAGTTAACAAAGAACTGTAGCCCGCCTTTCCATGCCCCGAGAGGACCGCTACTGGCCTATTTTTAAGGGTTACAGAAGCAAAAAGAACAAAATGATCAGTTTAATCAGGGAGAGACGCCACAGCAGAACACAATTATTACTGATGCATTTTATTTGTAGTAAAGAAAGCATGAGTGCCCTGCAAGCATACAAAAAATATCTGAAAAAACAATTTCTTTAAAAAGTCCGTTATGCTTTAGAAATGTGCTGTATGGGGAGGTGAGAAGCACGTCATGGTTTCACCTTCTAAACATAACGGTTTAATAAAAGCTTGTTGAATTTCCACTGAATTCAGGTCAAAATAACTTCCAATGAGATTCACTGATGCTTTCTTAACAATTACATCAACATGCCTACAACCTTATATAATAAAAAGTACACTAGTCATTTTATTGGAGCAAATAGTCATATTTTACTCTCTAAAATAGTTTTATTCTGAAACGACTCAATGAGCACATGACTCAGCTGAAGGACTGACATTAAGTCCCTTTAAATAAAATTAATACTTTGAAAATAATCTTGATTTTTACATTCAGACTGAAAGACTCACTGAAATTAAAACAGTTGTTTCCCAATAAAGCGTTTATATTTGACATTGAGCCTGAAGCAGAACATCAGCTCAGTTTATTCTGTGAACAATTTCAGTCACAGTAAAACCATTAATAAACACTCATTTTCATAAAAATTTAAACAAATAGTCATTTCTATTACTGCCTTTGTATTATTGGGTGGAAACAGCCATGTTTATTGGGTAGACTTATCATTTTTCTGCAAAAACTGCCAGCCATTTTATACCAAAAGTTATGCAAATACTGGTACTTTTACATTTTGAAGAGTAGAGTTGCTGCTCCTCCACGTCACAGGGAGCCAGCTCAGGTGGTTCAGGCCTGTGGTTATGGATGCATGTTCTGCTGGGAGGAGACCATGGGGATCTGCTGGCTCTGTAACACCTGGGAGTGGCTGGAGAGAGGACAATCTGGACTTCCTGTCAGGGCTGCTGCCCCACAACCTGGACCCAGATGAGACAACTACGAGTAAAATCAGAAGGTAATTTAAAATGTTTTAATAAAGTTTTTTCTTGATAATATCACAACTTGACCAATAAAAGTTTATTTAAACATTTGTATAACTCAGTCTAAGAATGATGGTTGACCTGAAAACAACATTCAGTAATGATGGCTGAAACTGTTTGATGTTGTTGGATAACACCTAAGGCCCTGTACAAATTTAAGACAAGTAAGACTACTGTTACAAAGTAAAACACAACACTCTCAGAACAGTGTTTAACTGTCTACAGAAACTGGAATTTTTTTAGATATTTGATTTAGATTTTGTTTTTACTCNCCGCATGGAGATAGACAAGCAGGTGCAGCAGCTCCTTTCACAGGACCTCATTGAGGAGAGTTGCAGTCCGTGGTCTTCGCCTGTTGTCCTGGTCAGAAAAAAAGATGGTGGCTATAGATTTTGCATTGACTATAGGAAGTTGAATGCTGCCACCATTAAAGACTCATATCCTTTACCTCGCCCTGCTGAAGCTCTCGACAGCCTTTCAGGCGCCTGCTGGTTCAGTACAATGGACTTATCCAGCGGTTACTGGCAGGTTGAACTTGAGCCTGGAGACAGGGAGAAAACCGCGTTCAGCACGGGTAGTGGATTCTTCCAGTTTAAGGTCATGCCCATGGGTTTGACTAATGCTCCTCCAACCTTTCAAAGGCTTATGGAGTTGGTGCTCCATGGCTTGCACTGGAAAGACTGTCTGATTTACCTGGATGATGTGCTTGTTTTCAGTCGGACTTTTGCAGATCACCTACAGAGCTTGGAAGAGGTCTTCGGCAGGTTTCGTTCGGCTGGTCTCAAGTTAAAAGCCAGAAAGTGTCATTTGGCTAAGCCGCAGGTTACCTTCCTGGGCCATGTCATTTCCTGTCAGGGTCTGCAGCCAGACACTAGGAACATTGAAAAAGTAAGAGGTTGGCCTACACCCAGGACGTCCACGGAGGTGAGAGCGTTCATTGGACTGTGTTCCTATTATCGTAGGTTTGTTAAAAACTTTTCTCTCATTGCTGCTCCCCTTCTCAGTTTGACGCACAAAGGAGCTGTATTTGCATGGTCCATGGAGTGTGAGGATGCATTTTTGTCACTGAAGCATGCTCTCACCAATCCTCCGGTCATGACACATCCTGTTTTCTCACAACCCTTCCTGTTGTACACTGATGCATCACAAAATGGGATTGGTTCTGTGTTAGCGCAACGCATTGATGGAAAAGAACATGTGATCGCTTATGCTAGCCATACACTCAGCCTATCTGAAAGGAAGTGGTCCACGTTTGATAGGGAGCTGTGGGCAGTTGTTTGGTCTGTCAGGCATTTCAAACATTTTCTCTCTGGCAGTTCCTTTACTGTGGTCACTGATCATAAACCTCTCTTAAATTGGAGGAAAACCCCTGTGGACCATGATCCGACGGGCAGACGTAGCAGGTGGATTCTTGAGCTTGATATTTATGATTTTGATGTCACACACAGAGAGGGGAAACAACATGCAAATGCAGATGCCATGTCTAGGCGCCCCACAGCTGAAACTCATGATAAGGCTATTCAGTGTGTCAAAACTTTCAGTGTTGCAGCTGGGAGTAGGTCTCTTGACCAAGACAAGGATGACATTAACACAGTTCATCCTGAGGTCACACATACACTGTCCATGGATTTTGGGGAACTTCAAAAACACCAACAGGATGATGGGTGCATTAAAGAAGTCCTTTCGTGGATTGTAGAAGGTGGACAGAGACCCCCTATTGGGCGTCTAAAACATTCAACCCCGGTGTTAAAGAAACTGTGGCATGACTATCCCAAATTGACTATTAGACAGGGGGTTCTTTGTAGAACAACAAAACCGAGCCCACATTCACCCACTACCTTTCAGGTTGTCTTGCCAGCTGCCCTCATCCCCACAGCTTTGACTGGACTGCATGGAGATCCCTTCAGTGGGCATCTAAGTGCCGAGCGCACCCTTCTGAGGGCGAGATGTATGTGTTATTGGCCTTACATGTCTCGGGACATATTTAAGTTTTGTACGGAGTGTGTGACATGTCAAAAACGCTCATCCCCTACTCCTCAGGAAAGAGCCCCGTTGCAGTCAATTGTGGTTGACAGGCCGTTTCAGAAGGTCGCTGCAGACATCACAGAGCTGCCGGTTACTTCGCAGGGTAACAAATATGTTCTCGTGGTGATGGACTATTTTACTCGCTATGTCAATGTATTTCCACTAAAAGATCAGCGTGCTGTTACTGTGGCAAAATGCATTTTTGAAGAATATATTAGACATCATGGGGTGCCAGAGTCGATCCATACAGATCAGGGTCGACAGTTTGAAGCAGACCTCATCAGACATCTCTGTGATAGGCTGGGTGTCATCAAGACGCGCACTTCACCATATCATGCACAGTCTGATGGTATGGTTGAGAGACTAAATCGGACCTTGAAAGACCAACTTTCCAAATACATGACACAGAGTGGGGGTGAATGGGACTTGTACTTACCTCAGTTTGAACTGGCCTATAACTCTAGTGTTCATTCGAGCACTGGGTTTTCCCCTTTTTTCCTAGTACATGGCAGAGAACCTCTTTTGCCGGTTAACATGCGACTAAACTGTGGTCCAGCTGTAACAGCTAGCACACCAGGCACGCCTGCCGCCTATGCTTCTGATCTTACTAACCGGTTGTCACATGCTCTTCAGAAGGCAGTTGAAACATCTGCTGCCAGCAAGAGACACCAAAAGCGTTACTATGATAACAAGTCTGTGTTTCATCCACACGCACCTGGTGACCTTGTTCTTCTGGATGATCCAGCTCGGCGGATGAACAAGCTTGCCCCGAGATGGAGGGGCCCCTTCATCGTTTGCCGACGGATGGCGAGGGACGGATGTCCTGGGGTCACTTACGAAATAAGTACTCTCGGGCACACACGTGCACGAAAGTGGGTGGTGCACCACAATAGGCTTAAGGCTTACAAAGGTGCTGCGCCTTCAGCTGAGCCCCTTCAGGCCAGGACACCCTCGCCTGCAGCCCATCAGGGTCTATTCCAAGCACCCTCCTCTAGCCNGACAGGTGTGTGTAGGATGAGGCTTATTTTGTTTTCTATCTTGGCCAAATAAACTCTTGAAAATGAGCCTTTAAATTCTAACAAGAATCATGTTATTAAAGAAAAGTTTTAAATGAATGTGAATAATGTGTTCAAGTATATTGTTTTTCATCGTCTGATTTATTGATGATGTCATTTATTCAGTTTTATGGTAGAAGATTTATTTTATTGCAGAGCACATTATACAACAGAATGTTCATTACAGCAGCTTTTAAAGCTTTGTCTAATTGATTCACAGATAGTTTAAATGTTATTTAGGGGTGACAATGAGTTCATTGGGAAACAGACCATTTTTGCAGATTTTAATGCAAATTTTAGAAAAATTATCACAATGAAATGAAAGTTGCTTGAAGATAACAGTAAAGTTGTGATCAGCAGAAAAAAGTAAAATTGTGACTCAGCAGAAAAAGCTGTCAAACTCTTTGACTGGTAGATGTTGTGGACTTATTTCCTTTCATGAAAACAATCACTTGTTTTGACATTTTCCTCCATAAAATGCAGATTTAACATAAACACAGACATGTTCTGTTGCTTTCAGGTAAAATTCTTCTACTAAAGCAGATCTGGTGATGAGCTGATCTGTCAGGAGGTCAACTCCTTCAAACTACACCGAGTTCTGTTTGAGAAACAAAAACCATTACTAACATATGTAAATACATTGTTGTAACATTAATATACCTCATTGATTACAAAGTTTTTTTTAACTTACAGCATTTGTAGAGCCTGTTGATACGAGTGATGTCATTAGCGCTCATGTGTTTGGCTCTTCCCCAGTCATACTCACAATCAGCCTTAGCCAAGATGGTTGGTTTTCCATTTTTGGAAAAGGCATACCTCAGAGAAAGCACAAATAGACTCATATTAATTGGATTCTATTCAGTGGAACTGCTTTCTGGATCTTATGCTTTTAAAAAACTTCCCTGTCAGCAAAAGTCAACTACCAGAGAGTATTAGTGCCACATTAGAGAGAAAAAATAAAAACAAAACAAGGTCATTGTGTCCAGATTAAAGCCAAAATGTCGAAAAGTAGAAATATTATTTCCAGAATAAAGTCTTAATGAAGTAAAGAGGCTTTTTATGGAAGGAGCTGTCTTTCCTAGCTCCTCTACAGCAGAACTTATTTTAATCCTTCTCACCTAAAACATCAGGAGCTTATTAAAGTATTTTAATTATACTGGTTTTCAATAAATCTCAAATAGAGAACATTATTTCAAACCATTTTTATGAGCTACAGTAGTTTTTGATAGCTGTTCATATCTGAAAGCCTCATTAGTTATAGTTTACGCTATAAAAATACACCAGAACCCTGGGTTAAAAGAACATCAATAAACAGAACAAACACAGTCGGCTTCAGGAGTCTGGTTTACTCTCAGGCAGGTTTTGATTCTTCACATTGTTTTTTTTTTTATTGAAAGTGACATTTTTAAAAAGTTAACTCTTATTTTGACATTTTGATTTGATTCAGTTTTTTGATATTTCAAGTTAAATCTCAACTCATTGTTGTTCTCTTTTCCTCACATGGCCGTCACCTACTTGCCGTAATGCATGACAGAGCTGAAGTCATAGGGAGTTCCCAGGTTGTTAGTCAGCGTTTTGTTGAAGTTTCCTATATTTTCTGTTCAGGAATCAGAAGTGGGTAAATTATTTGGCAGCTCTGTGAACCAAAACTGACAAAGATGATGATCTTATCAATTCAAATAAAACAAAACAGGATTTTAGCGTGTTTATTTTTGTGTGTGTGCGCTGACCTGGCTCGATGTTTTGAGTTTCAATCAGAACATAATCATCTCTGTCAGAGCGGGACTGCTCGTGGTGGAAGCCCAGAGCGTGAAGAACCTCGTGCTGGACTGCACGGCAAGATAAACAACCGTCTTTTTGCAGGGAGATGTACTGTCTTCCATTCTGACGGCCCAGGTAAGACCAACACCTGGCACACATTAACACATCAGTTTAAAAGGAACATGATCTCTTTAGGACAACTGGCAAAATGGAGATGTGGTCTGTGTAGAAATCTGTAGGAACAGTTGCTGTACTGTATGTATGCCTTCTATACATTTTGTTGTCAATGAATCAAATCAAAACTGGTCCAGATTTAAAACCAGTATTTTATTTTTCTTAAATAAAATTGTCTTTGAATAAAAAGGTTTTAATTAGATTTAACATGAGAGCATTTGATCACTTTTCAGAAGAGAAATCCAGCCAACATTTATCTTGTATTTGTTAAAGTTAAGAGCTGTCAGAATTTCTCACAAAAATGCCCCCCCCATCCAATTATAGTCATTTGACTGAGACACATTTCAAAGAATAAACAGCAAACCTCTCATCCTGTTTGTTGATGTGATGTAATATTCTGAACGTCTCAGGTATTGTGTGTGTGTGTGTGTGTGTGTGTGTGTGTGTGTGTGTGTGTGTGTGTGTGTGTGTGTGTGTGTGTGTGTGTGTGTGTGTGTGTGTGTGTGTGCGCCTACCCCTTCATAGGTTTAAAGTAGATGAAATCCTGAACATTGTTATTCCACGGGACAAAGCGAATGCAGGTGAACTTGTGAAATCTACGAAGTCCTTGATGGATGATATTACCTTCTGCCTCAGCTACAAAGAAAAGTAGCATTTAAATATTATTTAACAAACTTACTTTGAACTTAGTTTCAATGTAATTTTCATTAAAAATTCTCTTCAATCAGTAAAGTACTTTAACTCATGACGTTGTGGTCAGAGAAGCTTACTGTACTCAGGGGAGATGTAGAACGGCACGTTGACATATTGTCCAGATTTGGGCCACCTGCAGCCTGCAGCAGTGCATGGGTCAGCATTCTTCAGTGAACCTTTTGATACAGCAATGTCTCCATACTCTAGAGATATTTCTGTAACAACAAGACGTTGTTTCAAATATTAACAGAAGGATTGCAAACAGACGTGTTTCTCTGTATTTTAGGGAAATCTTTTACAGTTATTACTGTCATTGTTGTCCAATTAGAGCAGTATTAAAATCTTTGAAATGCGTTTTAGCAAAAAGTTTATATAGATTTAATGTATTTTTTGTAGATAGTGCTGTGAACATCCTCAGTTTGGTGAAACAGAGATGAGTTCTGACTGCATTAATCAGCTAAAGGCTCTAAAGTGAATTTCTGCTGCTTCATTTCATTCACTCTCATTTACACAGATAGTTCCTGGCAGCACAGCTAGCTCTCTTAGACTCTATAATGTTCAGTTCCACTCTTATAATATTCATTCCATAACCATGTAATGTAAAACTGACAGCAGATCAATACATTCTGAGTTAACCACTGTTTGTTTTAGTGTTTTCAGACTAAACTACTCCACTTGAATCTGACCAGAACTCTTCTTTATTTCTCCAAATTGACATCATTTAAAGAGTTTGTACAACAGGTTAGATTAAAAATGTTCCTAATACCTTCAACAGAAACACACTGTAAAAAAGTGAACTTTAACTGAAATCTCCTTTTTGATTTTGAATTGTAAAAGTGTAAAATCCAATATAAGCATAAAAAATGTGCCTATTCCCTCACAGTAATCTGTGAAAACTTGTCCAAAATACAAGAACTGTGTACTTAATTTTCACTTATACACAAAGAGACATCTATAAAAGAGACTATAAATAAAATGTAGAAAATATTCATTTAGCTTTATCTGGTTTATAATCTTACACCTTTTGTTTTTAAATATGTCTTACCAAGGTCATCTTTGAGTGTTGGGATGAATTCAGAGATGTCCACAGACTCATCTGGAACACAGACATGAGAATTTAAGGTTTAAATAATCCTGTCAGGAGTCAGTAAATGGAAACTCTTAAAGGTTCAACGACCTGTCTGATCCTCCGTTTTCATTGGTGCACTCTGCAACAGACACATTAGGTCACTCACATTTCTAATTACACTGTTTTTTCATTTTATACTTCAGATCCTCAAATAATCATCAGTAAATTCACTCTCACAAGGATGGTTTTAAGGAAAAAACACCCCAAATATAATATAACACCAATGATGCCAAAACCCATGAAGTCATCCCTACCTGAGAGACTTCTGTCACTGACAGCAAGACCAGGAAGAGCAACGCTGCAGTCATGATGGTGTCCTCTGCAAAACAACGTCAACATATTAATAACGGGCCATTTACATGAATGTGTTGACGGTTAGGATGCGTGGAATAAGATATGAGGTGAAGAGAGAAGAGTTTACCTGAGGAGTCTGACGCTGGAGGCAGCTGGTGTTCAGATTATAACCAGTTCAAACAGGAAGTGACCACAAGGGTCCTTTTAGTTCAGTCAGCGTCTATAACTTTGTTTCTGACAGGATGTAAAAAAACAAGCAGGTAATGATTTAACTGACAGGAAGGAAACTATGTCACAATGCAGTTGAACGTTGTAAATAAAACAGCTTAAAATGTGCAAATAAAGTTCTGAACATCCCTTTAAAATGTCATAATACAATAATTAGGAGGGATTGAGCTAAAGCAAAGGTCAGCATGAACAATAACTGTGACTTAGTTTGACTTTGGATGAAATGCAGAGTCAGGGTCCATCTGTGAGTAACACTTTATTTAATTATAAAATACAACTTGTCATCTGTCTAAAACACAAACATCTGACATTTATCTAAACACAAAAAACACTACATTGTTCTAGATTTTTTTATTTGTCTAAAATCTTTTTTATCTTCTAACAAATTTCAAGTTTGAGTTTGTTTTAATGGATATTGAAGTAATTGGTCTAAAAATTGATCAGATGGTTCTTTCTGATGTAAACGTTCCTCTGTCTATTCTAAACAGACGTCATTTTACTAAAGTAAAAAAGAAATTAAATTCAAAAATGCTTTTGAAGTTCTATCACTTATACTTATTATTTGAGTTTAATTAAATTAACTCTTTATTTCATTCAAAACAAAACATAAAAACATGAACATAAAAATTCAGTCCAGAATGAAAGATAGAAGAGAAACTTATTAATCACTGACACCTTTTCTAAGGTAAAACAAACTTTAACAAATAAAAAACATCAAGTAAATGTATAACAAACATGACAAGCAATTTAAGTGACAGTTCAGACCAATAGGATCTTATTTTGCTTTGAATGTTTAGAATTCAATCAAGCAGGCAATTTAATGTGTTTTCTAAATATGCTTATGTTACTTGGAGGTTAGTTTTCTGAGTGACCACATGTAGATTCACACAGGAGACAGAGTTATTATGGGTTTATTTAACAGGTGAAGGCTCTGGGAGAGGAACTGTCTTCAAGGGTCAGCTGGGTCTACGTACAGAGGAGTGCTACCCACACACCAGGAACATGACGGGGTCCCTCAGCTCCAGTCACTCTGCACACCTGATCCTCATTCAGTTAATCATCCTCCTGCCCATCATTCCACTAATCACCAGTGGTTCCCAATTATTTTCTGTTGTGGCCCCCGTTTGGGGTGAGAAACAATTCACGTCCCCCTGAATTGAAATCTGCTATAGAACCAGTATTTAATCATTTATCTGTAAAAACCACTGGATATGGTTTCTGGGACCACAAATATGATTATCTAATCAAATTAAAAAATTAGCTTCAATACTTTAAAACTATTTCAAAGTTTAGTTTATTAACTTACTCAAAGCTTTTTTATTAACTGGAAACATTAGCTGTCTACTTCAACATTGAATTCTTTGTCAAAACCTCAAATAATTTTAAACATTTTAAACCAGACTGTTGGCGATACTCTTCAACTTTTCTTTTAAAAGTGTCCAGGGGCTTGTTTATATAACTGGGGTGTGAGGTCTCCAGGTGCCGCTTTAACATGTTAGGTCGGCTGTCAAGGTTTTTAGGCAGAAAACACAAACGGGTCTTCCCTCATTTCCAACCGTGTTCACGGTAAATCCTAGCGCCATGTAGGCCTCATCGTATTTTCTAGTCTTTTTCTTTTGAAGGTTACCGTCACTACTTGCCTCTTGTGTCGCCACCATTTTTCTTTTCACTGTCATAAACATAGACATAATATATCAGCGTTGACCGCTACTGCCTATTGGCGCTGGTGAGCGGTGGGGCCACCATCTTGGACCGGTCACCTCAGCTCCACAGCGAGGGAGGCGTCCAGGGGGCATCCTAACAAGATGCCCGAACCACCTCAACTGGCTCATTTCAATATGGAGGAGCAGCGGTTCTACTCCGAGTCTCTCCCGGATGTCTGAGCTCCTCGCCCTATCCCTAAGGCTGAGCCCGGCCACCCTGCGGAGAAAACTCATTTCGGCCGCTTGTATCCGCGATCTCGTTCTTTCGGTCATTACCCAAAGCTCATGACCATAGGTGAGGATTGGGAGGTAGATCGACCGGTAAATCGAGAGCCTTGCTTTCCGGCTCAGCTCCTTCTTCACCACAACAGACCGGTTCAGCGTCCGCATCACTGCAGACGCTGCCCCAATCCGCCTGTCGATCTCCTGCTCCCTCCTTCCCTCACTCGTGAACAAGACCCTGAGATACTTGAACTCCTCCACTTGAGGCAGGACCTCTCTCTCGACCCGGAGTTGGCAATCCACCTTTTTCTGGTCGAGAACCATGGCCTCAGATTTGGAGGTGCTGATCCTCATCCCAGCTGCTTCACACTC
>SSNR01000317.1:126159-165008 GCA_006937965.1 Callopanchax toddi | reverse complement strand
GATTACTGTAACTCGCTTCTCTTTGGCCTTCCACAAAACTCACTGCACAAGTTACAGTTAGTACAGAACGCTGCGGCTCGCGCTATTACCAGAACTCCTCTGACCGCTCACATTACTCCGGACATGCAACAACTTCACTGGCTGCCAATAAAATATAGGATTATTTACAAACTCCTTCTGCTTATATTCAAGGCTTTACACAACCTCACCCCCTCTTACATTTCTCAACTCATCCAAATCTCCATACCCTCTCGAGTTCTCCGTTCCTCTGCTTCTGTAAATCTACATGTTCCTCCCGCTCGACTTACCACCATGGGGAAATGAGCATTCAGCAGATCTGCCCCTTCCTTGTGGAACTCTCTCCCTGCTGACCTGAGAAACACCACATCTCTCCAGCTTTTTAAATCCATGCTGAAAACACACTTATTTAAAACTGCCTACTCTGTGTAATGATTGCTGTGATTTATGTTTGTTTTATCCTGGTTAATGATTTTATGATGGTTGAATTTGTCATTTTTCTGTCTTGTGTTTTTACTGTGCACCTTATTACTGATGGCTGTTTTATTCTGATTGTTTTATGCTGGTTGTTTAAATTGTGGTTTTATTTGTTGACGTTTTTTACTGTGGATTTTAATTGTATGGTGACCTTGGGTGTTTTGAAAGGCGCCTGAAATAAAATGTATTATTATTATTATTATTATCTGTATATTAACCCATTCATCCATCCATCCATCCATCATTTATCCATTATTTATCATTCATCCATCATTTATTCATCCATCATTTATCATCCATCCATCCATCCATCCATCATTTATTCATCCAACATATATCATCCATCCATCCATCCATCCATCAATCATTTATCATCCATCCATCCATCCATCCATCCATCCATCATTATTCATCCATCCTAACGCAATCATCTTTATCCATCCATCCATCCATCCATTCATCCATCATTTATTCATCAATCCATCTGACCGTATATTAATCTATCATATTTACTTACAGTATATTCAAATCTATACACACATATATATACCTGAGGGAGCTTGAGAACATGGGGAGTTCGAGTTCCTATTCAATAGTTTGACTCCTACCTCCACCTGTGTGCTTCGATCTCCTCCTCCCTCCTGCAGCAGGCAGCGGACGCTGCATGACGCGCGCTTTCCTCTGCTCGGTGCGCGCGAGAGAGCGAGCTCTCTAACTTCTGATGTGAACAATCTAGTCTGTTAGAGTGAATCTTTATCAGGAAACTTCTCAGTTCGCTTCAGTTTCCGAGCGGCGCGCTGCTGGCTTTGGTTACTGTGAGCGCGCACGACTTGGGCAGCGCACGTGACTTGTGCGCGCTCCTCCGACACAGTTCGGAACCACGCATGAGTTTGCTGCGTGGCCCAGACAGAACCGGACTCCTCTCTGCTCTGTCTGACTACAGGAAGTGAAACATTTGGCGCTGAGTGACGTTTCTCCTCTGGAAAACCACCACTTCAATCCGGGTTAAACATGCACTGTAATGTGCGCGTTACTGACGTTGTACCGAGTAAAATATTACAGATTTATTTTTCTGTAATGCCTTACATTACTGCGTTACCGCAAAAAGCAATGCATTACAGTAATTAATTACTTTTGTAACTCGTTACTCCCAACACTGGTCATGATGGAGGTCAGTCCTGTGAGTTAGGTTGTGATGAAGTGTGAAGTGAGAGAAGCTGACATGAGTCAGAAGTCTGATGTTGGAGGCAGCTGATGTTTAACTCCTCTCTGAAACCACTTCACACAGGAAGTGACCTCAGCTGTCTTCTTCAGCTCAGTCATCCTGTAACTTTGTTTTTGTTGGATGACTGAGCAGCTCGTTCAGCAGGAAACTTTTACTCCCATAATGTCAAAAGGAGCTCCACCACAGGTCCATTTTACAGCACAGTTCAACATGGTTAAACTGTTTATTATCTTCTTTTTTTATATATGTCTGAAACAAGACTATTCCTTACTGCTTTATTGACCTCCACTCCATATTTTCAACTTTGTAATTCAACTAAAACAATCTATTCATTCAAACTTTGCAAATAATCAGGAAGAAACTGCAGTTTAAAAAACTTATTGTGACTGAATTCAAACTCATCTCTATGCATTTTGAGATTTTATTAAAAAAACACTAAATTTTGTACTTTTGATTTTCTGGAATATAAAACAAAAACTCAATTTAGTAATGAAGTGATATCGAACTATATTTATTCAGATTAATCTAAACATTCACTTTAATTTAAAACAAACTATTTGTCCTGAAAGCTTGGAACTTTGACATTTTAGCTGTCAAAATAATTATACTTATTAACATAAGATAAAACCTTTTCTCAGGTTAATGCGGGTTAGTAATAATAATAATAATAATCTTTATTTATAAAGCGCCTTTCATACAAATAAAATTGTAACTCAAGGTGCTTAACAAGTTAAAATGACCCCACATAAACCACATTCCCATTCCTCCCCCATAAAAAGCACAGACACACACACACACACACATGCGCGCGCACACACACACACACACACATACACACACACAAAGGACATTGGGCTGAGTACAGATGAGCAGGTATAAAAGGAAACGCCATCAGAGGAGCCCTCTGCCCCGGCAGCAGCAGCCGAGGCATCAAGACGGGGCGACCAGAGGAGGCAGGGCTGAGACCCCACCTCCACCTGGAACCACCTGGAGAACCAGAGGAGGCAGGGCTGAGACCCCACCTCCACCTGGAACCACCTGGAGAACCAGGCAGCCACAGCTGACCACCGCTCCAGAGGCAGAGGACTCCACAGAGGAAACACTGGAAGGAAGATTAAAATAACACGTTAAATATAAAAATAACATAAGATAAATATAAGAATAAACAATAAAACAATAATAAAATCTAACTAAATAATACATAAAATCTGTTAGACTAAAATCAGTTAAAGGTTAGACTAAAATTTGTTAAAGAGATTATAATAAATCAGTTAAAAACTAGACTAAAGGTAATTAAACATAATAATCAGTTAACGTTACACTAAAAGCAGTTAAACAGACTAAGAAAAATAAGAAGTTAAAAGGTGGACTAAAAGCAGACTATAATAAATAATAATCAGTTAAACGCTAGCTTAAAAAGGTGGGTCTTGAGCCTGCCTTTAAACACATGAACGTTCTCTACAGCCCTGAGGTTCTCCGGCAGCCTGTTCCAGAGGTGAGGGCCATAATAATAAAAAGACGCCTCACCGTGAGTATGCGTTCTAACTTTAGGGATGACAAGCAGACGGCTGCCAGAGGAGCGCAGAGACCGCAGAGGTTCATACGGTAAAAGCAATTCTGAGAGATAAGAAGGCCCAAGACCATTAAGACACTTAAAAACCATTAAAAGAACCTTAAAATCGATCCTAAAACACACAGGTAACCAATGCAAAGACTTCAGGATGGGTGTAATGTGCTCCCACCTCCTGGTCTTCGTCAGGACACGTGCTGCTGAATTTTGTAAGAGTTGTAGACCTGAGATACTCTTTTTGGGAAGACCAGAAAGCAGGGCATTACAGTAGTCCATTCTACTGGTGATAAAAGCATCAGTGTCTCTGTGTTGGCCCCAGAGAGAATGGGGTGGACTCTGGCGATGTTCTTTAGATGATAAAAACCTATTTTAGTAATGTTTTAAATGTAAGAAATGAAAGTCAGCTCAGAGTCAAAAATCACGCCCAGGTTCTTCACTTGTACAGAAGGATTCATAGACAGTGATTGTAGTTTGGTAAAAGTTTCTCTCTCTGAGCCTCAGGACCGATGATTAAAATGAGTGGGTTTGGAGTCCAGTATGCGTTCTCGCGGGGCAACTTGTGTATGTCAACAAGTCTCCGCAGCCTATGAACGCTACTTTGAGAACTCTTTCAAAGCGCACTAAGACAGGAAATGTAATCAGCATCTGATCGCGGCCGCCATCGGGACTGTTAAGATATAAACAATGAAGTGCGCCCTTACTCAATGTGTTGTGGTAGATGTTTCTGTTTCTGTTTTACGGTAACCAGCCAGCAGGAGGAGCTATTGTCTTTTGTGTTCCCTCCACCAGAAGAAGAGTGCACTGTCAGAAATGAAAGGACAAGAATTGTACCTTTTTTGTCACTGGGGTGGTACCCTCAAAAGTACAGTTTTGTACCTTTGACTGCAGGGTTGTATCCTAAGGGGTACAAATATGTACCCTTTAGGATGCATATTTGTACCCCTTAGGATACATATTTGTACCCTTTAGGGGAACAAATTTATACCCCCAGTTAAGGTACAAAATTGTACCTTTTGAGGGTACCATTTTGAACCGTAACTGGGGGTACAAATTTTTACCCTTGTAGTTTGTACCTTTTACTAGTCAAACCTGTACCTTAGGGTAAAAATTTGTACCCCTTAGGGGACACATATGTACCCTAAGGAGTATAAATATGTACCCTAAAAGGTACATATTTGTACCCCTTATGATATAACCCCCAGTTAAAGGTACAAAACTGTACTTTTGAGGGTACCACCCCAGTGACAAAAAAAGGTACAATTCTTGTCCTTTATTTCTGACAGTGTGGTGTTCGGCTGTGTGTGTGTAGTCTCTGTGAGTTCTCTGTGTTCCGGTCGCAGTAGCGACAGAGCTGTTCAACATGTTAAAATAAAAAAGCTTGTTCAAGGATACAAGCGGCTCTTCGTTTTTTTCTCCCACGCTGGATGCAAACAGAAAAGGAGTTTGCACCACTGCTACGCACCTCAACAGGGACCATGAAAGCACTGGTTCGCAAGACGCGTTTGGCCAGGGATCAGGTCTGACACCTGGTGCACACTGGCGGACCGAGACCAGTTCCTGTAGTTCTTCTGTTGCAGAGCACAGGACGTCTGGAACATACTGGTTCAGAACCTCAGTCCGACGGGGATGCAGTGCTGTTTTTCTGCTTCCTTGAATTGAATTATTGTTGGGGAAAATTCAGTGATGTCTGAATATTGGTGGGGAGTGGGGACACGTCACCTCCATCCATGCCAAATCTACACCCATGTAGTGATGTTTGATGTTTTGTGGCGTTCATGTTGATGTTCCTGATTTGTTTAAAAACAGCTGATCTACGGATTGCTGTGGTAATGGGGCAGCGTAAGTGTGTGACAGCTGATGGAGTGGGAGAGAGTGGTTTTCGCTTTTATTTTACGTGGTGACAGCTGACAGTCTTCCTGTTAGTAAATAAAACCACGAGGTTTGGAATAACTGACTTTTTTGTGTGAGAGACCATTACAATATTGTTTCAAATGAATGAAAAGAAAATAATGTTAAAAATGTCATTATCATATTTTTTAAATTAATAAGTGACAGATAAAAATAAATTATGACCAGATTTTTTTACCGTTTCAGTCAAAATGACGAACAACAAAAAAGTCTAGCGTTTAACTGTTGATAAGCAACGTTAATAAATTTATAGTGAATGCACAGTTGATATCATTGATATGGCACTTTGACTTCCAAGGAAATTTGATATGGCACTCTTCATCAGAAAGGTTGCTGACCCCTGGTGTAGAGGATGTTTTGTTAAAACTTGTGTGGCAGCAGGGCTTCTCCTCATGAACACTTTTCATTTGAAGCTGACTGGAAATTTTGCTGGATGACTTTCAATTTCATTATGACGTGAAGCTTCAAACTACTAATAAACAACGATGTGAGCATGCCTTCGTTTAGGCATTAATCAAATTCAAACACTAAATCAGGAAGAACAAACCACAAACTGAAAGTCATCCGGCAGTTTTTGGCACTGAATTTCCCATTTTTGAGACATTTTTTCTGTCACTTTCTGTTGGCACTTGACATCATTTGTGTGTCAGACCATGATTATTCTGCACATCTTCTTGGGGTGGGACACTTCCACCTGCTTCTGAGGAGACTGATGGCATGTTGGGCCTCACTAAAGCAAATCACATATGTGCTCTGTGGGTTTGTTAATGGCTGAGGAACCACTGTCACCTGCAAGTTCTACCATTAAGTGCTATATACCGTAATCTGAGGATTGTATGAACATACCGGTATATAACTCTTAAATGCAATACGTTTTGATTCAGATTCTTATTTTTATTCTGTTCAGACAGGATGGGGGGTGACTTGTTTTTTGGGGGTTTGTGTGTTTTTCTCTTTCTCTGTGTGTGTGTGTGTGTGTGTGTGTGTGTGTGTGTGTGTGTGTGTGTGTGTGTGTGTGTGTGTGTGTGTGTGTGTGTGTGTGTGTGTGTGTGTCTTTGTGTGTGAGTGAGGGTCTACGAGTCTGATAGTGTCTTAAATTCACCATGTTTCCATTTCACTGGCTGTGCTGCCAGTTTCCTCATTTTCAAAGTGTGCTTATGCCAGGCTCAGAGTTGCATACATTTTCCTGTCAATGTTTTTCTATGAATCACAAAATTTGCATAGAAAGTGACTTACAGAACCGGTTTTGTTTGTAAACATTACAAGTTTTATAAATTAGGCCCATGAACACTAATTCCTACCTCATCCCAGCCACTACTCAATGGCCACCACCTGCAGGCTGCTGGAGATGAAGGTACCAACTCCCAGCAGCCCTGAACAGGATAAAGTCAAGGTAAAAACTGGAAACTTGTTCATTTCTTGTTCAAAAACATCCTATATTGAGTCAAATAAAAGGTTTTATAACCAATGATCCTTATCCTGTTCCAAAATTACTTCATAAAATTTATATTCACATAAATCTTTAGATCACCCTACTGTCTTTTTCCCAGATGTTTGACAAACTAATATAACTACTAGATAAATTAATTAATTGTTTCTCAGAAATGTCTTTGTACATTCATATTTTGATTTTTAAAGTGCTGTAGACAAAAAAATTACGATAAAAATTCAAAGTTATACATTTTTTTCAGCATTGAGGCAAATGAGATATAATTCACAATGGTGCATTTTAAAGTTAATAACAAAAATATTTTTACTGATGTGCAAAAAATACAAACCTAACCCCTATGTACATTAATTCTACATATTAAAGGTTATCCAGACCTTAAAGATGGTCTGATTAGGCTTCATTACATCACTGTGTTCCTAGATGTGACATTTTATAGAGAATATTTAGATTTTATGACCCACTGAAATGAATAAAAGAAACTTTGGCTTCATAGTTAAACCTCTGTTTGTGTTCACTCATGATAACTGCGACTAATTCCTGTAATGTGAAATTAGTGTTCCTAAAAACAGTGGTAAGCATAAATGTCATCCTTCTTGTTTTATTAGGAACAGAAAAAAGTAGAACAAACAATCCTGTAGGACCATTTAGGTCTCCTCTCTTGGTCCTGCTTGGGTAAACTTTTGCAAATCACTCTTCAGAGGAAGCCTCATTAGTCCACATGTGTCAGAATAAGTGAGGATGATAATAATGTAGAGTCCTTCTTAAAGGTTTCTCCAAACCCAAATGCAGGGTAGACAGGTTCAGTGAATGTGGCCTGAAACGTGTGTAAGTGGATTTTTTGTATTGACGAAACTATCTTGGGCAGACAGTAGAAGGACAAAGTTCCAGCAGACCAGTCCAGATACACAGCTATCCTGTCAGAATCAGTGGTTTGGGGTATCTTTATGTCTAATGGTTTGCTTTTGTGCCAAGCAGTGAAACCCTGGGAGGTGCAGAAGAGACTCCAGGAGTGATCATTCCAGCCAATGCGGCACTCGTCACTCTTCCCCTTCCTCTTGATTCTTTTGTATGTCACTCCTATTGTAACGCTTCCTTTCCATCGGACCTCCCAATAGCAATGACCAGTGAAACCATCACTGCAGAGCAGCTGCTTCCAGTTTTCAAACCTCTCTGGTTGATCAGGATATGTCTGCTTCTCTTTTACTACTTTCACATGTTTGATGTCCTCAGACAGTAGGAGGTTTCTGTTTGCTGTGTTGGGATCCAAAGTAAGTTCACAAAAGACTGAAAGCAGACAAAAATAGAACAACAGTTTGTTATTATATGAATAGAACTGGTAAGCTAGATGGATAGCTAGTCAGCTAGCTGCAACTATCTTAACATGACATTACGTATATTTGGAAGGATTGAAACAACAAATACATTCAAAATAAAATAAATTATTTTGCTCCAAACATTAGAACTGAAACACAAGAATAAGTTGAAATATTAATTGGACTAAATTAAAGGAACGTGAGTCAAGATTAAGAAATGAACCTCTCGAGCTCCGCGCCCGGCACTGCGAATACCTACAGACCTGAACGGGAGCGCGCACAAACTTCTCACTAGTTCATCCAAAGAGTTCAACCAAAGGCAAGCGGAGACATGATTCCATAAATAAAAATACATTTTATAATACAAAAGGAAATATGTTAAAACAATGCCCCGCGCCACACACACGCACACCGGTTCTGCGGACTGTCGGAGCTAGCATTGCTAATGTCACTGTTCCAGTCCTGCTCCGCTGACTGTCTCGCTTCTCCGCCGTATGGAGTTCTATTGTGTACCCATCATGAGTTTTAGACTTTAATTAATTTGCTCATGCAAACACTCTGAATTTGTTTAGAGTCAGAAGATACAAAGCACTACTGAACTTAGATCAATTCGAACAAGCAGATCTTGCAAACATGTTATAAACATGTTATCATGGCTTTTTAACTGTTCTTGTGAGGAGTCGCCATCTTTTTTCCCAAAGTCGGGACGCAAAAAAATCTCTGACTTTCCGAGTGGGAAGTCCGACTTCGGAGGGCGTTCTAGTTGGTTTTTCCCACTCGGAACTCAGAATTTCCGACTTCCAAGTATAAATTGAACGCACCATTAGAGAAAAACAGGCCCTGACAAATCATGTCAGCCATTGGCCAGCAACACAACGGTGCAATACTGCCACCTACTGGATATACATTTCTTATTACATTTGAAGCTTTCCAGAACGTGCAGGCAGCGTCAGTTGACGTCACATCCGTAGGACAGCATAGGAAATTCAGGCCCGAGTTGCAGAGCATTTTATAGCTCACAGCCTGTTCAAGATAATGGAATGATAAATGGGTGGCCTCATTCTTTTTGGTTTAAAATGCTTCATCACTCAAAACTGAATATGCATGATTATTTTTTAGAATCTAGACCCCATTCCTTTTAAATTTAAAATAAAGATCAATTAGGTACTTTTACTACCAGAGTTAGAGTTTTACTGAAGAATTTATGAAAACATTTTTAATTTCTTTATTAGCTTGTGTAGTACCACTGGTTGCAGGGAGTTGTACTCATTGAATCCATCTATACAGAAATAAACATATGAAGTTTTCCATTTTGTTAAAGCAGCTCTCTGGATTATTTTTCTATGTATCAAAGTTTTCTAAATGTTTTAAATGATATTTCAGGTCTAAACTTTGATCTATGGGTTGAGTTCCACAACATCTGTCATTCTGATGAAGACCCTCCTTCCTCCTAGAGACCCCTTTGCATTATTTCTTGCCGCCGACATTTTTCAGCCAATGAAATTCAAGTTTCTGCATTCTCTCAACATGCATGCGCATCGACCAAACCTGTACCAGTAGGAGGCACTGTCGTACAGGACACTGCGTGTGTTTCTCTGTTTGCGTCTCAGCCTCACGGCTCATTTCTACTAAAAACCTACCCATTCCCCAGCTAAAGATGGATTTATTTTTATTTTTAAACCTTTCACCTCACAGAATGGCAAGACTTGACAGGGTTACATGTTTATTTTGGTCAGAAAGTTCATCCAGGGCCGAGTCAAGTTCAGCTTCAGAGTCCAGCAGCAGCTCACTGCTAACAGAGCTAATATCAGAAGCAGCAGGGACAGAGAGGGCTCATCAGACCCTCGTAGTGTTGGAGTAAGATTGTGAACTGTGAGTGATTAAACCCTACACATTGAGCTGTACACTTTATGCCCGAAGTATATGTGCACGCGCGCACACGCGACCGGACGCGCCTGTCGAGATGTTTTGAGGAGGAGCCTTTGGACGCTAGATTCAAAAACTGCTCTCTTGATGAAATAATCCAGAGTGCGGCTTTAAGCAATTTTGCCACAAATCATTATTTAAAAAAAACTCTCCTGAGGAGATTCTCCTCTAATCAGTAAAGAACTGTGTTCAGAAAATACTTATCATATTGACCAGACTATAGAATGAGGTATTTTTTGTTGAAACTATGTGGCGCCATCTTGTAAACAAGGTCTAGTGATGCTGATAGTAATTTGAGGTCATTACACGACTGCAACAGCAGAGGGTGCCAGTGTTTTGCAAAGCCAATGCTGTCTGATTAGCAGACTGGTATATAAATGGGGCGAGCACACATAAAACTAACCGAGGCAGAGTTATGATGCTAATTTTAAGAGGTCAATGCAGCAGAGGTGTCAAGCAGCCATGAAATATGGATTTATAGAGTGAAATGTCCGAACTATCGGAGGAGACTGAACACAGCATGGAGCACAGGCGCAGCAGAGAGTGACAGTGAGTTACAGTGGATCTATATGCTCACTTCAAATTCAGTGGAAAAGAATAGATTGAGACAAATATTGTATTAAAATCCATTCTATTACAGAGAAGATTCTGTTATGAACATTTGTGTAAAATATTTATGACTTTGCCAGAATACTGACAAACTCTGGAGGCTAAAACGTCTTGAGATAAGAAAGTTGGGGCCAGCCCCACCAGTGTGTCTTTAAATACTGAGCATCTGAAATCACAGGGCCAATGCGCAGCACACTTTCAGTAGAATATCATGGGTATGAAGCCTGGTGCCCCAAGTTCAGATCATCCAATTAACATACTGGAATATCACATGTGACTTTATGTTTACGTTCTGTGGGATAGCAGTGATCCGCCATCTAGCGTTGGTTAGCTTGTTAGCTTCCAAGACAAAATAAAAGGATGTAGTAGATTTTTAAAATGTTTTGCATCTTTTCTTTTCAAGAAATGATCAACACTGATGAGTGACCCTTTATTTGTAATTTAATGCATGAAAATGTGGTTTTCTTTAGTTTGAGATAATGTAGTTTTATATGAATCAATTATTGTTGAGCAGAGTAAGTTTGTATCTATCACAGAATAATTTGCTATATACAGTATTTATGTGTGTGTGTGTGTGTGTGTGTGTGTGTGTGTGTGTGTGTGTGTGTGTGTGTGTGTGTGTGTGTGTGTGTATTGAGTTGTTGTGCCCCACTTAACATTTGATGCCAGAGACACCACTGATAACGTTTGAACCGAGAAACCTTTAACTTACATCTTTGTGGTGAAGGACTCAGTCTGGACTTTCCACAGTGATCAGTTCTGTGTAAAAAGGAGAGTCAGAAATGAACATAAACACCAACACACGCACATAATGATTTATCTGCATGATTTTGCTTATTGTACTTGAGAGTTTCCAGTTTCCAGTTTGGATCATTCAGCCCATCAGATAGAAGGTTCAGTCCTGATTCTCCTGGATGGTTGAAGCTCAGGTCAAGTTCTCTCAGATGGGAGGGGTTGGAGCTCAGAGCTGAAGCCAGGGACTGACAGCCTTCCTGTGTGACCTGACAGCCCAACAACCTGAGTGCATTCAAAAATAATTTAGTTACACCAATAATAGCATATAAATGTTCAACATTTTCAAACATAAAGCTATATAAAATCGTATCTATATACTACCGTTTCAGTGATTTCTTTCAGATGAGACTTCCCATCTCAGAATAATTTATAATCTATTGAATTGTTGTGGTAATGAGTTCAACGTGTTAATATAATCCCTACTAACTAACCTGAGGACTTCCAGTCTGCACTTTGGACTCCTGAGACCCTGTGAGATCATGTTCACACCTGTATCATACAGGTCGTTGTTGCTCAGGTCCAACTCTCTGAGACAAGAGTTGTCAGCAGTTAAAACTGGCACCAGAGGTATACAGCTTCTCCATGGGAGGTTACAGCCATTTAGCCTGGAGGAGAAACCATGAATTGTTTTTTTTTTTCTTTTAGATAAATGGGACTATGCTACATGTTTATTTTTAAACTTACAGAGATTTCTTTGATGCTTTCACCACTGGATGAAGCCACATGAGTGCTTCTTTTGAAGCAGAGAATTTCTTCAGGTTAAACGTGTCTAAATCTTTTTGTGATGACAGCAAGATAAATGCAAGTGCTGTCCACTGAGAAGGAGTGAGATTCGTTACAAAGTCAGTTTCTCTCAGGTAAGTTTGGATCTCCTCCTCTAATGAATGGTCATTCAGTTCATTCAGCCAGTGAAACATCCGGATGCTTCTCTCAGTTGAAGGACAGTCCCTGATCTTCTTCTTTATGTACTCCACAAGCGAGTCTTTGACCTGCGGTTTACTTTGTGTCTTTTTCACAAGACCTTGCAAAAGATTTTGATTAGTTGTCAGTGAAAGGCCCAACAGGAAGCGGACAAACATGTCCAGGTGTCCATTTGGACTCTCTAAAGCCTTGTCCACTGCGCTCTGGTAGAACTGTTTGTTTTTAGTCTCCTGTAGGACTGTCATTTGCTTTCCTTTCATGAGATTGACCCCAGTGTTTATGAACATCAGAAAGACGTAAAGTGCAGCCAGAAACTCCTGAATGCTGAGATGGACAAAACAAAAGACCCTCTCCTGGTTCAGTCCAAACTCTTCTTTGAAGATCTCTGTGAACATCCCTGAGTAATTCGAGGCGGTGGTGATGTCTATGCCATACTCTTTAAGGTCCTCTTCATAAAACATCAGGTTCCCTTTCTCCAGCTGCTTAAACGACAGTTCACCCAGAGCCAGGAAGATCTTGGTGTCTTTACTCCAGATTGGACCTGGTGAAGGGTTTAGGTGATATTTTGTATTGTTCCTTTTAGCCTGAACTTGTAGAAAATGGATGTACAACTCAGTGAGGGTCTTGGGTAAGTTGTTGTTGTTCTTCAGGACATGGTCCAGAACTGTAGCTGTGATCCAGCAGAACACAGGGATGTGACACATGACGTGGAGGCTTCGAGACGTTTCTATGTGGGAGATTATTCTGGTGGCCTGCTCTTCATCTCTAAATCTTTTCTTAAAGTATTCCTCCTTCTCCGGGTCTTTGAAGCCTCTGACCTCTGTCACCATGTCAACACACTCAGGAGGGATCTGATTGGCTGCTAATGGCCGTGTGGTTATCCAGAGGTGAGCAGAAGGAAGTAATCTCCCCCTGATGAGGTTTATGATCAGCACATCTACTGAGGTGGACTCAGTAACATCTGTCAGGATCTGAGTGTTGTGGAAGTCCAGAGGGAGTCGACACTCATCCAGACCATCAAAGATCAACACGACCTGGAACTCTTCAAACCTGCAGATTCCAGCTTCTTTGATATCACTGAAGAAGTAATGAATTAATTCCACTAAGCTGTAGGTTTGACCTCTTAGCAAATTGAGCTCACGGAAAGCGAATGGGAAAATAAACTGTATGCTCTGGTTGGCGTTGTCTTTGGCCCAGTCCAAGATGTACTTCTGTGTCAGGACAGTCTTCCCGATTCCAGCCACTCCTTTGGTCATCAGTGTCCTGATTGGCTCATCTCTTCTGGGTTTAAAAATGTCCTCACAGCTGATGGTGGTTTTTGAATCATCTGGTTTCCAGAATGCTGCTTCTATCTGTTGGACCTCATGTTGATCGTTTACCTCTCGTCTCCCGTGCTCTGTGATGTACAGCTTAGTGTAGATCTGACTCACAAATGTTGGGCTTCCTGCCTCTGAAGCCTCACATATGCACTGAAACCTTTTCATCAAGTGGGACTTTAATTTTTGTTGGTAAATCATCACATGAGTTTCTGAAGAAATAAAAGACATGCAGCATAAGGGTTTAGAGTGGATGACAAGTAGCATCTGTTTTCTAAATAAAGAACATTTTCAGGCAATGATCTTGAATTGCACGTTTTATTCCTGATTTAATTATTCATACTGAAGACAATATAACTTTTAAATATCTCACTTTTTTGCAGGGAGTCAGCCAGCTCCTCCTGCTTCCTGTTCCTCAAGAAGTTCAGTAGGATTTTCAGAAAAGCCTCTCTGTTGGTCTTGATTTGCTCTTTTTCATCAGCTGTTCTGTTAGGATCCTCTCTGAGGCTTCCTGAGCCCTCTGGACTCAGGATGTTCTTCAGTCTCTGGAGTTCATCATTTGCAAAGTTGTCAAAATCTTGTTTCAACTCCTAGAATAACAAAATGTTAAAGTATAATTATTTTTAATATTACTTTTAAATTAGTTTAAAGTATATTATTAAATTAACATGATTGGCACATTTGGTGCAAGAATTTGTCACTGAGCTAGAATCAGAAAGGTGCCGTGGATGAGCCTCATGATGACCTCATTGTTTGATTGTTGAAATCATGAAAAATGAGTGCATTTTAAAATCAGAGCACTAAAAGTCTAATAATAGTCAGTGTGAGTCAGATTTACCATTGAGGTCAACATAAACAACACCAACTGACGGTTTTGAAGAACTTTTGACTCTACTTGACAAAGCAAATGATATGGACAGCAAACATGACTATAAAACATGCATCTGCTCTTAATTCAATGGAAATGCAATGTTGTGTTTTTTGGAGCCAAGAGCTCCCCATATGGCATTTTCAAGCATCAAATAACTAATTACAACTAAAAATCCCACAATATTTTAAAATAATTTGAACATGTAGCAGGCACAGCATGTGATACTCAACAGGAGTCAACACCTGGAGACTATTATTATATATACTAAACTATTTTTAGTTTTTAGTCAGGAAAACCTTTTACATGAAGGGATATTCCCCTCCCCCATCTAAAAGATAGTAAATGTTTTTCATTGCTGTTTGCTGACTGCCATGACAGAAAGGGAGAATAAAATGTTATAATCTAAAGCAAAGCATGAATAAATAGTTCAGATGACACACAGGAGCTTAAAGAACTTCATGTATTAAAATTAGCTTTGAGGAAAAGTTGTCCAGATGATTTGTGTCATGTATGGAAAGCTAAAAAGATCATAATTTATGTTCTATGAAACACCCTCTGGTGACTAATAAACCTTATTGAATACAACACCTGTCATGATCTGTGTCCCTCTGAGTTCTGTTAGTTTAGTTTGTTCTAAGTTTTCTTCCTGCCACTCCTCACAGCTCTCCTCTGGTTCCTCAGCCCAGCTGCTCCTCATAACCACCTATCCCTGAACAGATATTCCTTTGTTTCATTCAGTTTCTGTCAGATCATCCTGTTTGCCTGTTAGTTCTATTATTCCTGCTTACTGTGTTTTCCTCCAAAAGCTTCTTATGGTTTCTTAGAGTCTTTGCTACAATTTCAGCCTCTTTAAATAAAATACTCTGAGTTCAGTCCCTCGGGACCCGGATAAGCGGAAGAAGACGAGACGAGTTCAGTCTCTCTCTGCTGCCTCCTTCTTCTTTTTGGATTCTCACACACATCATGCCAGCACCAGACATTTAATGTAATGTATTAGTTTCTTTTTCCTGTTGTACTGAACCCATTCCATAAGCTGGGGTACTGAATTGTGACTTTTACGCGTTATGTTCATGTGTATTTTGTTTATTCTGCAACTGATTCAAGCTGAAAATGTCACATAAGAAACATCTTCATCATCTAAGTGCCAGGCCTCAGACCATAATGTCTTCCAGCTCCTCCCCACCTACAGCATAAACCAGTCTTTAAATCAAACAAACCTGAAATCCACTCGGTCAGAGTGTTCTGCTGATGAAATCAAGTGCTCCCTCTGTATAGATTGGTACACGTTCTTCCAGGAGGAAGACATTAACATCACTGCTGAATCAATTAGAATTTATTCTCTTACAACTGTAAAACTCTTACAAATAGGAACACATCTACAAGGAGTCAGGGCTGCACAGAAGAAAGTCAATCTGCTGATGAGAGCAGCTTGGTCTGGTTGAATAGGGTCTACAGGAAACCGAGTACAAACTTGATGTCATCTTAACTGTTCTCAGATTTTAGCTTTGATAAGACATCAGGTGAAGATGGTTGCTCCTCTAGAACAGACCCTCATCAGACAGGCAGACGAACAGATCCCTCTCCTGTTCTGACGTCTCAGAGTGTTTGACTAAACTTAGGACGGGTTTGTCTCAGTGAGCATGACCAGTAAAGCATTAGTTCCTTCCTGTATCAGTTAGTTATTAATGTATAGAGCACACGAGGAACATGTCCAGAAAATACAAAACTCAATAACTAGTTCCTCAGTTTAGTTCTTCAGTGATGTAGAGGTTGAAGGAGCATCTCTTCGGTTCCAATGTGTTTTTAATGAATTAGTGATTTAAAAAATGTTGTTTTTATTAATCTAGGTAAGTATTTATTATCTTTGTGATGTTATAAGAAATGTGTCTGTAGTTTAAATAGTTTCTCCCAAGGGAGACAAATAAAGACTCTTTAACTTTCTCTGGATGATATTATCTCACGAAAATAACCAGACAAGCATAGTGTACAATCTCAAGATGAAAGAAAAACTTGTGATTTAGAGAAAAACATCACATCAAAGCTGTGTTTAACCATTATAGCTGTTCTTGACTCCCATAGTGTGTTAGAATCACAAAGCGCTTTGAGAGGGGACTGGGAAAGAGAAGCAAAATCTCTACAGAAATATTTTAACAAATAACTGTTGACATTTTTTTTGCAAATGAGCAAACTACAGCTTTACTGCTGGTGTCTTATTGATACACAATCATGAGTTTTATTTTCATTAGGCTCATTGTTCTATCATAAAACGTTTCTCACATGATCAAACCACAGAGTGATCTCCGGGAATCAGAGCAAACAGGTCTGAAGGGACTTTCCTGTTGCCTAACTGACAGGAACTCTTTAATTAGTTTGTTTTTTTTACATCAATAAGTGTGTGACATGCAGACATTTCTGTTACTGAAATCTATTCATCAAGCATAGAAAATGATTTAGATTTATTTTATGTATATTGTTGTTTCTGACAGTCATTTTCCTAAATAAAAACCATGGAAACACACAAGATACAATGTTTTAAGGAAGAAGTATTTATACCATAAACGTGGAGTCCAGTTGTTCCTCACCCTCCTGATCAGTAGAAACCTCCTCCCCTGAAGCTTCCTGGTCTTCATGAATGGAAAAGTGACCAATGCTGAAAAATATTAAAGAACAGAAGCTGAAACGACAACAGTCAAACTTTATATTAGGTACTGCAAACTGGATGCGTCTTTACAAAAGAGTCACAGTTAGACTACTGACACAGCATATTAAGGAGGGCAGGAAATACTGACTGCCATAACAACTGTGGGATTAAGGAGAAACAAGTGCAATTTAGCCATCTTTAAAAAGTGCAATACTTTTTATATGGATGTCATGGATACTGTTTGTTTTATTTAATGTGTCAACTCAATGACTTTTATTTATTTCTTTACCCTTTTAAATCTTTTTACTAACCTTGAGTTGGAAGGGTTTGAATTAAATTCCAATGTGCCTGTGCAAAAAGCAAATAAATTCTATTCTCTTCTGCAAAAAGGTGACATCTTTGATTTCACACTCATAATCCTGACTAGAGCGGAGGATGTGAGAAAAGCTTCTTCTGGTTTTATTTTTTGTTTTTAAAACAGAAATGATCAAAATCCCTACAGCTTAAAATATAAAAATAAAACAAATCCCTACAGCTTATGCTTTCAGCTCTCAAATTAAAGCGGCACTCTGGAGCATTTTTCTCTGTATCAAAGTTTTCTAAATGTTTTAAATGATATTTCAGGTCTAAACTATGATCTATGGGTTGAGTTCCACAACATCTGTCATTCTGATGAAGACCCTCCTTCCTCCTAGAGACCCCTTTCCATTATTTCTTGCCGCCGACATTTTTCAGCCAATGAAATTCAAATTTCTGCATTCTCTCAACATGCACGCGCATCGACCAAACCTGTACCAGTAGGGGGCGCTGTCGTACAGGACGCTCCGTGTGTTTCTCTGCCGTCTCAGCCGTTCACTGAGGACTCACGGCTCATTTCTACTAAAAACCTACCCATTCTCCAGATAAAGATGGATTTATTTTTATTTTTAAACCTTTCACCTCACAGAATGGCAAGGCTTGACAGGATTACGCGTTTATTTTGGTCAGAAAGTTCATCCAGGGCCGAGTCAAGTTCAGCTTCAGAGTCCAGCAGCAGCTCTCTGCTAACAGAGCTAATATCAGAAGCAGCAGGGACAGAGAGGGCTCATCAGACCCTCGTAGTGTTGTTGGAATAAGATTGTGAACTGTGAGTGATTAAACCCTACACATTGAGCTGTACAGTTCATGTCCGAAGTATATGCGCCGCGTGCACACGCGCACACGCGACCGGACGCGCGTGTCGAGATGTTTTGAGGAGGAGCCTTTGGACGCTAGATTCAAAAACTGCTCTCCTGATGAAATCCTCCAGAGTGCCGCTTTAACCTATTTCTTCTGGAATAAATTCAGTCTTTAAAAACATTGCTGTTCAACATATTTAGAAGTATTTGTGTATTAGATAATGTAACACAGACACTCCAGTGTGTTAACACTAACGTTGTAGTATATTTTTGTCTTGGCCTTTCTAAAAATAAACTACAAACAATGTTGAGCATCAGGTTTTCATGTAGCCTACGGTAAACGAAGCTCAGAGTTTCCTGTAATGACTGATTACAGGAAACAAGATGTTTGGGATTCCAGGTCTTTGAGCTCAGTAAGGAGACCAGTCATAACTCTGGACTCATCGGTCTCATTTTCTTCAGCAGAAACATTCTTAACACATGAATGTGAATTGAACTAATTTCCATTTTTTAACAGATTAAAACTTTAAGTGCTGCTGGTATAATCACAGAATAAACATCAGCTTTAAATATCATAGTTTTTAAAATCAAAATTGTCTTAATTACTGGACTCTAGGTTGATCATTAGATGTCTGACTCCATGACACCCTGCTGCTGATGCAATCTTTACTCCATCAAGAGGCTTCAACACAGAATGAATATTCAGTGGTGACATTTCAGGTTTTGAACTGAATTTAAGGTATTCTCACAGTTTGAGCTCTGGTCAGTAAGTTCCATGATTAAAGAGATCTGGGTTAACCTTACGTTTTACGAACAGCTTTGACTCCAGCCTTGAATTCGATTCGATCAGACATGGATCTCTCAGTCTTCATGGACCAACAGGTGGGTCCAGAAGCAGCTGGACAGTCCTGACTGCCTTGGCTTCAACATAAATATTCAACACATTTCGGGTTAAAACTAAACTTTATATTTAAACACTTGAAAAACTTAAATTTTTAAACATTTTTTACGTTTGCTGATGAACGGGTTCTTCATTCTTGGCGTTAGAATACAGATGTTCTGATCTTTCTCTTAGTAAAGTCAGACGTCTGGGTGGGACTCGTTTCTCATCCTTCAAATGACTGAAATACAGTAAAAAAATCAACATGTTATGAAATGAATGTTTCATATCTGAACAGTTTATTCAGCACCAGCCAGTGAAGTCCAGAGATAAAAGTTGCTTTTAGAGTCTTACGGTGTATAAACAGCGTAGTCTGGACTCTCAGATTCAGTCAGCTGACTTTTGGACCCCTCAGCCTTCATGGAGCTCCGTTCAGGTGGATCCAGTCTCTCCTGAACTGTTTTGCTTCAACAACAAAATGAACAAATTAAAGAGACGTCAGAGAAAAAAAACAGTCGTTCTGTTTATTGTTCTCACCTGTTAGTTGAAGTCCTCTTGTTCTTCTGTCCCTTCATTAGATCCATTATAATAAAAATGACATTATTACTATTAAATCATTATTTAAAAATATCATAAAGTCCAGGGTTTCTTTCCATGTTGTATTCCAATTCTGAAATGTTTTAAATAAAAAGCTCCTCAGTTTGTTGCTGCGAGTCAACTCATGTCTGACTCGAACTAGTCAGACCAGTTAGGATATAGTGAACTGAAACATCTCTTCTTCTGTTTCTTCTTCTTCTTCTTCCTTGTTGTTGTTTATACAAGACGGACAACTTGGCTGCATAACGCCACCTATCAAAGCAGGAGGTCACACTGCTTAGATCTTTATATTCAGCATTAATCACTGACTGACCCCATCAGTCTTTTACTGCTTATTAGTAAAAATATTTTAGAGATTAAATCAATGATTTTATTTAGAATATTGTGGCCTAAAAGGAGTATGGAGCATCCGTGTTTTTGTCTGCAGAACTTGTGATTGTGTTTGAAATAGGTGTTGGAAAGGCAAAGGTCCAGGAGGGATGAGATCTGTTCTGGAGTCAGGTTTGTCCTGTCCTCAAGTCACCCAAAGTGCTTTACAGAGGATCCATTATTCAGCAGGCTGCTGATGGTAAAACACATCTGCCAGAAGTGGTGCACTGACCACCATCACTCATTCATAGGCAAGGCAGGTGACGTGTCTTACCCAAGAGCACCTCTACATTACTTTTGTTTTCAATAAACCAGTTAAAACTTTGATCTCAGTCTCCAGAGAATTTTCTCACATGGAGTCAGAAGTCAGAAGCTCGCCTTAACATACTGTCAGCATCCAAGCCTGAAAAACGTCCGCTGACTTTATGAAAACAGTGTAAACCACTTCCCAAGCAAACGACAGAAAGTTGTCAACAAAACCACAGTAGATGGAATCTCAGGCCTCGAACAAAACAGAACAGAACATAAAGTGTTCTACATCTGCTGTGCTGTTGTTTAGGGGACCAGCGCCACATTTAGGGACAGCACCTATGTAGTTCACCCTTTTGACTGAAAATCTAAAGGATGTACAGAGGATTTATCTCAGTTTAGTTATGCAGGCTGTCCCTGCAAATAAAGAAACCTCAATGCAATGACAAACAAACATAAACTCTTTACAATGCTGTAAGTTTGAAAAGAAGGCCATTTTAAACAAAAGCAGGAGATCTTCCCAGTCAGACTCAATCCAGTTTATTCATAAAGCACATTTAAAAACCATCAAGTAAAAACCAACAGCTGTACATTAAAGGTCATAAAGGACATACAACAAGACAATAAAAACAGATAAAACAGAGATGAAGATTTAAAATGAATGAAAAATCATAATTACATAAAACTGAAATTAACAGTAAATTTTAAATGATGAAAACCAACTTCACACTGTGTAAAGGCACTGGAGACAGGTGAGACTTAAAAACAAAAAGAGAAGACCTGACTGATATTTAAGAGTTCCTGAAAAAGCCTGATGTCCTCTGAGCTTCATTCTAGTGTTAGGAAAAACAGGATCAGCTGATCCGAGGGTTTATTAAGGTCAGAGCGGTGTGGGGGAGCCAGACCTACAGGTTTATAGGCCAAGTGAAGGATTTTAAATTCACTCCTGTGAAGCACAGGGAGCCTGTAGAGAGGAGAGATGAGTAAAACAAACATGATTTGTCTTATTTCCATCTCAGCTCCTTCTATAGAAAATAATATTCAATAACCAACTTTATAACAACATTACTCTATTGTAATACCATGATTAAGTCACAAAATTCTTTACAACACTGCAGTTTAAAAAGGGCTACTAGTGCAGGGGAAATAAAAACACTAGCTAATGAGGGTTTTTAACAAGAAAAATGTACATGTTCTTGCAAATTTTTCCTCCTTATTTTCAGATTCTGAACTGTTGCCCACTTGTGGGGATTTAATGAAATTACAACAAATATTATCTGCAGCGTCATTCATAAATAAACAAACAAAAATCAATGAATGCAAGCATTTATTTGAGAATGAAAATACTCTGATGTCAATGTTTACTCAAATATAACATGTTTTTAAACAAGAAAAAAGAATCAGTCAGATTCTTGTGAATGTTTCAACTCTGATTCCTGCTGCTGCACAACTGCTGCCCTCTTGTGGGGATTTTATGACATTACAATGACTTACCCACAGCTCTACAACACTATTGTAATACCAGGATTGAGTCAAACATAAAAGTCATTAATGTGATTTTAAAAGATTTTAAAGTAAGGCAGGAGACATTTGCAAACAACCAGCTAAAGTGCACAGCAGTGATATATCTTATGAATGTTTTACCTTTGTTTTCTAATGTATCTTTTTACCACCTTAAGAACATCGCCAAACTCCGTCCAATTCTCAGCCTGGCAGATTCAGAGAAGCTCGTCCACGCCTTTGTCTCCTCCAGGCTGGATTACTGTAATGCACTTCTCATCGGGATCTCTGGCAAGAACCTCCAGAGACTACAGTCCATCCAGAACAGCGCTGCCAGGATC
This sequence comes from Callopanchax toddi, assembly GCA_006937965.1. NCBI lineage: Eukaryota > Metazoa > Chordata > Actinopteri > Cyprinodontiformes > Nothobranchiidae > Callopanchax > Callopanchax toddi. The sequence continues at coordinate 142,875 of SSNR01000317.1, read as the reverse complement.
CTGATGAGGGGGCACAAGCATGAGCACATCACCCCCATTCTGAAAGCTCTTCACTGGCTCCCTGTCCCACTTAGAATAGAATACAAACTCTGCCTCCTCTCCCACCAGTGCATTTACAGTCAAGCCCCCCACTACCTAAAGGAACTCCTCACTTCCCCGACCACACGCATCCTTCGCTCTGTAAAAGCGAACACGCTTCAAACCCCCAGAACCAAGCTCTGCAGCATGGGGGATCGGGCCTTTTCCTCTGCTGCGCCGAGGTTTTGGAACTCCCTCCCTGTCCACTTAAGGTCTCCACAAACTGTGGATGCTTTTAAACAGAACCTGAAAACCTACCTTTTTAGAAAAGCTTTTTGTTAGTTTTATTCTGTAGCCGCCCCTTTTATTTTTTTAACTTGTTTTATGAGTGTTGACTCAGCTATTTTAACCTTCTCCTCTGTAGCACTTTGAGATTGCAAAATATAAAGTGCAATATAAGTTAAATTTATTATTATTATTATTATTATTATTATTAATCTTTTTGACAACTTGAGTCCTCTTTTTATTCTCTAAAAACAAAATAAAAAAATGAAATTAAAAATAGACAAATGTAATGCCTTGATTTACTTAAAATAGGACCCATTAAATTATAGAATATTTAAATAGAAAGCCACCTTAATCTATTGTAGGGGACTTTTGGACACAACGGGGTTTTATTAGCGAGTTCATAGCTGTGGTGGCTCTTGTGAATGTTTTTGTATTTAGTGTCTGATTTTGCTTGGCAAATGTCGCCCCCGTGTGGCAGTCTGCTGACATTGCACTTAATTTATTATACAAAGCCTTCCAAGCAAAATCAAAATAAAGAAGCCCAAAACATAAATCAACAATTTAAATCAAGGGAAAAAATTAACTACTTTAATACTGTGATTTACTCATATATAACTATTTAAATACTGTAATTTGGAAGAGGGCATTTTTAACCTAAGGCAGACCACTGGAAACTATTAGCTAGTGGGGGTTTATTTAACTAGAAATAGAGGTTGTGATTCTTGTAAATTTTTCATGCTTCCTTCCCTTTTTTACCGGACAACATTGCCTTCTTGTGGTGGTTCAGTGTCAATTCATTACATAAATATAATCCATAGTAACGTAAACAAAACAAATTAACTCATGAACAAAAACAATACAATGTAATACCATGATTTACTCAAACATACAGCTCATTCAAATAATGTAATTTTGAAAAGAGGGTCATTTTAAACTAAGACAGGCGACCTTTAGGAGCAAAAGAAGTTTACTTACACATAACTGGTCTGCCAGTGCTCATGTGCACCAGATATATTACAAGTGTACCAGATCCTTCTGCCCAGATGCGCCTTGCAAACTGGTGCTCTTGCAGTCCCGATCATGTAGCCTGTGATCAGACACTGATGAACTTCACATCCTGTTGTGGTGCGCTGTGAAGGGAAAAAAAAGATGTGCACCCCTGTTTATAGAAAACTGTAAAGCAGTGATGGATCTTTGTAATGTTTTATCTTTGGTTCCTGCTTCTGCTGAACAACTGTTCTTTTGTGGCCATTTATTAAGTAAGTAAAGTTTATTTGTCACGCACCTTTCACAGACATTCAGTCGCCAAGTACCGTACAATAAAATAACATAAAAACAGTGTGCAATAAAATAATAAAAACAGCCAAGAGACACAGTAAAAACAGAGTGAAATAAAACAAGAAATCAATCAAATCTCTGGGAAAAGCCTGATTAGACAGAAACCTGATATCTGCTTTTGAAAACTGTTCCATATGGAAACTTGTCACAACTGGTGACATTATAACAAATGTAATCTATACTTCTATAAAAACAAACACACAAACAAATACAATTATAAATAGAAACACTGTTATACTATAAGTTACTCACACATAAAACTAGTTAAAAACCAGTAGTACTTTATTAATGTCCACGTTAAACCATGGAGGCGAACAATTGGAAACAAGTTAATTGGGTTTAAAAGCAGTGATCTATATTATAAAAGGGCATTTTAGTTACATTTAAAAAATGGTCTAAAAAATCTAAATGTAAACTTTTTCAATGTTCTTGTTAAAAACAGCTAAAAACATGAATGTAACTTTTAACTTATTTGCGAACAGCTAACAGAAAAAAACAGCTAATTTATTGTGTAACTTGACATTTTGTACAATTACTTACCGGTATTTGAATTTTCTTTAAAATGTATAAAAGTCAATACTTGGGTTTTAGTCATTTGTAAAAAAATGTTTACAGATTTAATTACAGTACACTTTTATTATTGTTTCTGAATCAAAATTGATAAACATTTCTGAAAATACAATATATATGAGATCAGATTGTCTTATTATAATATCATTTGTTCTTTCCATTTTCAACTGAAAACCAATAATCAAAAAATAAAAATTAATTACATTTTTTGTTTGAAACAGATACAAAACAACAAAAAAGAAAATATGTGTTCTTTTACTTTACATGTCAGAACAACAAGAACACTAATATTTCGTTAAAGAAAGGAAGACATATGAACTTCATGAAGTACAACTAAAAAGGTTTTGTTTTTCATGCTTTCAATTATAGTCTCAGATTTAAAAAAAAAAAATATGAGGTGGAAAAAAGGGGCAGAAGGAAATTTAAGAACAAATGTGATATTATTATTGCTCAGGTTTACTTTAGGTGTTACATTGACATGTGTTCCCCCACCAGTTCGGCAGGGCGCGCTCGTTGTTAAATGGTCCTCAGAACTGTATCTGACACACAGCCATCAGGATAAGTTCCTCCTGTATAAAAGTAGAAAGTAAAATGGAAATGGCTCGTTCGAGATGAACTGAACACCTGCTAAAGTAAACCTGAGCAATGAAATAATACAATCTAAATTAATCTGTTCGTCCTTTGTATTCATTTCAAAAACAAATAACAAAAAACTAAATTACTTTAAATTTATTGATTACTGGTTTTCAATTGAAAATTGAAAGAACGTATGATACACGGATTTAAAACCTTTATATGTTTTGCAGGTTTTGTTTTGTTCCTGTTAATCAGATGGTGCTTAAATATTTTTGAAAAGTTAATTACTTTGATTTTATGCAAACACATTGATGTAGTTGATTATTTTTTATTCAATGCATGACAATCCTAAGAAAATATATTACTGTAAAGGCAGGTGAAGTCATTACATGTAATGTCTAAAGTCAGCCACAAGAGGGCAACAGTGTTCCAGCATAGGCTGATGTCAAAGAAAAAAATGTACAAGATAATTCACTGTTTTGTACTTCATCCTTGTTAAACCAACTTATTGAGTCGTTCTTAAATGTCTTCATTGCCACCTTAACTTAATTTTTTAAAATACAATATTTTAACGTGACTTCTGTAATAATGGGCCTTTTTCCTCTGGGAGATTCAGCATAACGAGTCGGTAGAAGCCTGCGAGTGAGGGTCGGAGAACGATGGGTCCTGAGAACGCTGCTTCACGCGCACACAAGCAGGTGACCGATCAGATGACAGTCACATGGTTCAAGTCAGCTGACGCTAACCGGACGAGTGAACGGTAGTGACACAGTCGGCCAGGATGCCCTTCTCAGAGCTGTATTTTAACGTCGATAATGGCTACCTGGAGGGGCTGGTTAGAGGGTTCAAAGCTGGGATATTGTCTCAAGCGGATTATCTGAACCTGGTGCAGTGCGAAACTCTGGAAGGTAAATTTAAATGGAGCAAATGCTAACGGCTAACTAGCTTCGCTAGTTAGCTTAGCTCGGGTTACGTGAAGGATATCGGATCTTAACTGAGCTGTTGGGTTGTTTTCTGCTTCTGGGTTCTTATATTGATGAAAACACTTCACGATAACGACTGCCAGTGATTATAAATAAATACCTTTTATCACTTCATTGTAAAGTCTGCCACTATTAATGTTAGCTTGCTAGGCAGGTGTTTTATTTTAACGAAGACATCTATTTGTTAATGCTGGACTTTTTAGGGGAAGTGGAACAGCTGCGCTAAACACAGAGACTGTGTTCAAAGATGTAAAACTCAGCAGAATGTAGAACTGATAATAAAGGTTGACATGTTTTTTCTTTATCAGTGTTTTGGCAAAACATTGTGATCTGCTTCAACTTTTACATTTCCAACATTATAATTGAATGGTAAAAAGTGATGCATGAGTTTCATATTGTTATTTTGTAAATTATAATTTATACCAAGGATGGTTATATTCATTTCATGCACATCAGTTTCATTCACGTTGTGATTCCTTTGCAGACCTGAAGCTCCACTTGCAGAGCACAGACTATGGCAGCTTCCTGGCTAATGAGGCATCTCCTCTCACGGTGTCCGTCATCGACGACAAGCTGAAGGAGAAGATGGTGGTGGAGTTTCGCCACATGAGGAACCAGTCATATGAACCCCTGGCCAGCTTCATGGATTTCATTACGTGAGTGCAAATTAGTGGTGTTAAAATCAATTTTAGCCACTTCAACATTAAAAGTACTTCTAAGATGTTCTAGTATATAGTTCTAGTATATAGGTGTATTGTGTTGTAGGAAATATTGACACAGTCAGGAACATGTCGACTTAGCCGTAACCGTAGCACAACTTGTGATGATGAGTGTCTTTAGATACCAACTATCATTTTAATCCAGATTTTATTGATGCCTGTGTCAGATGCTGCAGTTAAGCTTCACAGGTTGTTATAAACTCTTAATACTTTTGTGTAACCTCTTAAATGGATTGTGGGGACTATACCTCTCCAGTATACACTTACAAGTCAGGGAGAGGTGTGGATTTCACCTAATATGATTCTATTACATCTTAAGACTGCAAACTATTCTGCGTGATATTTAATTAGTAGTGTTTATTTACTGTTTTAAATTGAAATCAGCTACAAATTTTAGCTGACATATGGCAGCTTTTGCATATCTCCTTGGCTCAGTTGTTGGCTGATAGATTTTTAAAACTTCTCAGGTAAGTGTTCATGTTGTTGAAATTGAGATCATTTTATCCTCCACTGACTGACCTCAGAGGCGCTCCCCTCTCACTTTTTATTTACTCTCTACACATACGCTTGTCAAAGTCGGAAGCCAGGTCATTTAATAAAAACTTCTGCTGATTCTGTTATTGTATTCTAGTTAAACAGTGACAGTGCTGAACAACATGGTGTAAGGACTCCTATTTGGACAAGAGTGTATCAAAGACCAAAGAAATGATTGTGAATTTTAAGAGAAATCCATGTGTTTTTCCTCCAGTTGTGAGCAATGGTCCCATGGTAGAACATGTCAAAATTACAAATACCTAGGCTCTGCTGCAGATGATAAAGTGACCTTTAAATCAATGTTGATGCAACATGCAAGAAGGCTCAAGCTTGTTTGTATTTTCATCATAAGTTTAGCTAATTTTAGGTTGAAAAAACCCTCATGAGACTGTTTTTAGTCTAGTTTGAATGAATCAGTCCTGACCTAAACATTCTTGATCTGGTACGTTCTGTTAAATGAGTAAAGTGAGCTCACACTTCACAGTTTGACGGTTTGAAGTAAGGGCCAGTCAGTTCTTGGGGATTCCAGTCATTTCCTGGCAAGAGTTTAAGCTGCTCCCATTCAAGATGTAGATAAAGACTGCAGGACAAACAGGATGAAAACAAATTTATTTCTGTTGGTTTTCCAAACAAATGATCATTGCTGTGAGGAAACCATAAAGTAACTGATTAACCTTTTTTTTTTTTTTTTTTTTTTGGAAAGTTGGGTTTTATTCCACCAGCCACACCCAGGCCTGATTACTACCAGACTTGTAGAATTAGTAAATCCCTTAAATAGAACCTGTCTTACACAATGAAATAGGCTTAAAGATCTCAAAAAGCAACATATTCTAAAGAAATCCAAGAACAGATGAGAAACGAAGTCAATTGACATCAAGAAAGGGTTACAGAATCATTTCTAAGGCTTTGAGAGGTCAGTTCAGGTCGTCACTGTTCACTATTCAGTAGTGCTTGAATAACTTTGCAGGCTGCATCAGGGATAATTTACAGATGCTGTCTTAAAGTGAGCTATAGTGATGCAGTAAGGATACTAACAGTATAGATTTGTGTATTACATGCATTATATTAGTTTGAGTACATTTAGTTAAAATGCAAACAATTTATCTGCCAGTCCCGTTATTCCTTAGTCACTTTTTAACCAAGTTCTAGTCTAAATATTTAACTTTTACTTCCATTTTATTATTCATATTGATCATTAAAAACTGCAAGATTAGTGGAATTATGCATGTTTAGTTAAATTATGTAAAATCTTAAAGTACGTTTATGTGTGTGTACAAATAGCACAGTATCATGTGTACTTTTAATTGTTTTACAAATATTTTAAAACTACATGGTAATAACAGAAAATGTTGCTTACAGCTGCTGGTTTTGCATTGTCTCAACATGTCTCTGGTTCTTTCAGGTACAGCTACATGATTGATAATGTCATCCTGCTGATCACGGGCACCCTGCATCAGAGGGCTATCTCTGAGCTGGTACCCAAGTGTCACCCACTGGGCAGCTTCGAGCAGATGGAGGCTGTCAACATCGCCCAGACCCCTGCTGAGCTCTACAATGCCATCCTGGTGGACACACCTCTAGGTACAGACAGCCACGTTCTGACTGACCAGATGAAAACTGATCTGCAATGTCTTTTCTTCAACAGCAGGTGGAGACAAAACCTAAAAGGACAGAGACTTCTATTGATGTAACTTTTATCTTTGTTTTCCAGCTGCATTCTTTCAGGATTGTATTTCTGAACAGGACTTGGATGAGATGAACATTGAAATCATTCGTAACACCCTTTATAAGGTAAAACCTGTTATTATACAGAGGATCAGCTTTCTTTAATAATGTGGCGATAAGTGTGCTGAACAAAAAGGAGAAAATAAAACTGGAGCAAATGAAAAGTAAATATAGAACTATTTAGAAAATTATATAAATTCATTTCATAATATGAATTTCACAAGATAAAAAACACTTTTAAACAAACAATGTTATTTTTAAACACTTAGTTGAAGAATTGTTTGTCATCAGCATTTGCTTCTTTTAAAAATTCCTAACAGTGGGAGAGAAAAAAAGAAATATGTTTGTAAATTTGACACTTAGAGTATTGGTCCAAATAAAAGAACCCAAAATATAAGAAATATAAAACACCCCCCACCCCCTTCCCTGCCTTTTTCTGAATGTACTTTGATAACTAAATCCATTCTTTTATGAAGAAGTATAAAGAAAAATGATATTAAGTTTTTTATCTATTTATAATAAAATGTACAGCCACATAAAAAAACACACACACACACACAGATATGCTATAAAGGCATGCCATAAAAAAAATCTTTTAATTTCCTGTTATGAGCAGCCCCTCATTTCCACAGATTTACTCACAGACTCTCCTACCAATTTCTGTGAGGTGGCCGGTGTTAGGCCGAGTAGCGCCTGCTCCATTGCAGGAACATCCAGCCAGATAACAGCCTGTCTGGTTTGAAGACCACGTTAGCTTTAGGGCGACTGCTAGTGTTTAGAGGTTTCTTTTTGGGCTCTCTATTACCTAACCTCACACTCTAACGCTGTATGTCTTGGCTGCTTGAGAGTTGTTTGCTGACTCTGCTGGGTTTATCACAAAGAGCTTAAAGCATTGGATCATTACTTTTCTTTCACTGTTACCGTACTTCTTGTTGTTTGTGGGAAGCTAAATTCTCACTGTGAGCAAGTGTCGGCTGGCAGCATCTAGTCAGCAGTTGCAGGACACATCAGTTCTGAGTCATTCCTCTTTTTATTGACACATGAAACTGTAGTCCATGAATTTAAGATAAACTTGTTTTTTTAGATGAGTTTACAGAAAACAACCGTCTTATATTCAGACTATTATAGTATTCAAACATGTCACACATGGAAATTCAAACAAACTCTAAAATCAAGTGATTCCACTTGAATAACAAATGATTACCTACCTACAGTTTTTTTAATTTTTCTGGCTTCTGCATTTGTGTAACTTTTTGCTTTTATATAAAACATGATGAAAATATGTTTTTGCGTTACGTCCTCTCAGGCTTATCTGGAGGCTTTCTATAAGTTCTGCTCCAACCTGGGAGGAACAACAGCTGACACCATGTGTCCTATTCTGGAGGTGAGTTTTGGCATTTTCAGGAAGAACTCAAAATATTAAGTCAGCATTACAAAGTGTCTGTGTGTTTGCTCAAAAAAATACCAGAACTTTACTATAAAATGTTTTACCATATTAATTAGTACTGAATGTCTTTATTATTCTGTTTTTAGTTTCACCTTTTGTTGCTTCATCAACTTCTGTCTGTTGCAGTTTGAGGCTGACAGAAGAGCCTTCATCATCACCATCAACTCCTTTGGTACGGAGCTGTCTAAAGAGGACCGTGCTAAGCTCTTCCCCCACTGTGGCAAACTTTACCCAGAAGGCCTTGCTCAGCTGGCTCGGGCAGATGACTACGAGCAGGTCAAGGCTGTTGCAGATTTTTACCCTGTAAGTCAGAAAATCTGTGCTCTCGTTAGTGTTTTTATTTTTAAACTCTAAGCGACATATATTTGACGTAACCATTTTCAATAAAGTATGCAGAAGCTGTTTTAATCTTACAGGATGGAAACTTAATTATCCTACAATAAAAGCATAAAAAATTACCTTTAGGCTGTTTTAAAGGGGTGGTTTATTCAGAATCCATTTTTTTCAGGTCTTCATAGTTTCTAATAGGTCCCCCTGAGCCTGTCATGTAGGCCAAACATGAAAACTCTGTTCCCTGGTTATTAAGAAAAAACAGAATCTCTAATTAAAGAATCTTAAAAATGCGGGAGAGCATTTCTGCAATTTTTGACGTCACAAGACTCACAACGTGTATTCGCTGAGATGGTAACGCCTTTCAGTCCGCCCAGCTGCTAGCTTTAGTTTTTGTTGAAAATTCAACATGGCGGAACGCAGACAGTGTTCCCAACTCGGGGATATACTGTACCTGGCTGGCTGCCTGCCTGCCGCAGGTTACTCTCTCTCTGTGTTTTTTTTCCTCCCTGTGTGTGTGTGTGTGTTTAAGCCGCGGTCAGTCAGCAGAGCGCTGCGACCCCCCCCCCCCCCCCCCCCCCCCCTTGTCGGAGGGGAGCACGGCTGAAGCTAGAAGGCTAGAAGCTACTGTTTTGGGTGTTTTAACTTTTTCACTCTTTCACTTTCCAAAGTATCTCCGGACATTTCGGGGGCGGAGTATTGAGTTGTGCATATCATGAATACTAATGAGAATCCTGCTGTTTCAAATTCAGGTGTCAGATGGGAAACTTCTAAAGCTTATATTATAAGCATCAAAGCTTCTTTCTTTATAAAAATTACACAGATAGCATTGAATTACACTAGAGAACAATGTGAAACTATAAAATAACCCAGAAAACCACCCCTTTAAGGTTTCATTTTTTCTTAGGACACTAAGAAATGTAATGTTTGTTCATTTATTTACATGGCACCCTGAACTCTGTCTATTGGCCGATTATTGTCATGTTTTTGTTCTTTTTTGTGTGCATGTCAGACAGATTAAGTTCAAGTTTTGAACGTCTTTATTTGCTTGCATTTTACACAATGTTTCTTTTGTATGTTTGTCATTTTTTACTTTTCATATTTCGATCATTCAGTTTAATATTTTAGTGAGGAGCTTCCGTCATTGTTTGACCTTGTTTTGTTTTTTAGGAATACAAGCTGCTGTTTGAGGGTGCCGGCAGCAACCCAGGAGATAAAACCCTGGAGGACCGTTTCTTTGAGCACGAGGTGATGACACGTTTTTCAGCCCACATACAGGAGCTGATTGTGTGTGGTGTTTATTGTGCAGCCAGTCATAACAGTAATGGGTTATGCATGACTGTAGCTTTCTCCTCTTTGCTGCATGAACACACTTGGATTTGCAGGGTGGATTTTTCACTTGTATGAATGTGTAGTAAATGTATTTGATCTTAAAGGCACACTATGTAAATTTCATATTTTTAAATCATTTTCTTGAGCCTATCTGACCCTTTACAGCAGGGGTCATCAACTAAAAACCTTTGAGGGCCACATTCATTTTACCAGGAGTTTTCGCGGGCCGGGTGGGGGTGGGGGTGTGGGGGGGGTTGCACGCAGGGGGTGCTGGTGCTTAAAGTAATGAGGCACATAGAGCCTGACTTTAAAGGCAGAGCTGATATGTTTAAACTGTTTGAAATATAAATGTAGCTCAGTCTTCTCTCATAGTGTCAGCCTTGAAAGGCTGAAAAAGAAGAGTTATAACCATTATAACTTCAGTGGCGTCCTATCAGACACTGTAGTCTAGTGGTTAGTGACACTGACTTCAGAGCAAAGAGGGTCTGGGTTCGATCCCCGGTCCAGACCAAATTTTCATTATGTGTTAAAATGTTACTGATAGGGCATGACCACATGCACAGTAAAGCCTGGTTTATGCTTCTGCGTCGGCTACGCAAGTGAGAGACGCAGACGTATTGACGTAGGCGTTTTGCCTTCAGACTTCTCCGTTTGCGGCGGGGTGTTGCAAAGCAATTCTCCGCCGAAACAACAGAGGGCGTAGCACTGGGAGCAGTACATTAACGTTGCTGATACTATTTCCTGGATATGTAGAGAGCGAATTTTGATTGAGCTGTAACGGATTAATGTCAAAGAACAAATGATGTTGTTAAAAATAATTAAACGGGAGTGAAGGAGACAGCGCGTCTGTTGAATGTCCGTTCAGTGAGGACGAGGCAGACGATGAACGAATCTGCAGCTCTAGTTCAACCTGTGAGGGACACTGATGGATTATAGAAATGTTCGTATTTCATCTGCCAGATGTTTCTTGAGCTGATCCATATCTGCTTCCATGAGATTTTACTTCTACTACTCTGTTGATAACACCGGCGTCAAGCTGGAAATGATCACGGGTTGTTGGGCCGACCAATCAGAGGCGTGCGCTCTCCGTCTGGTTCGACGGATGTTTAGAAAAGCGAGGTCTACTCCGTCCGTCCTTGCGGCCTCGTCGGAGACCCTACGCAACGACGCATAATGGCGTTGCGTACATCCGACCCGACGTAGACGCAGAAGTATAAATTAGGCTTAACTCAGTCAGAAATAAACACAAACTCAGGGAAACGCATGGATCAGATAAATAAACAGAAAAACACCTGGTAGACACGTGGTTGTGGGCCGATTTAAGTCAGGAAAACACGTGGTTCAGATAAATAAACAATCGGGAAACACGTGGCGGGCTGGACACACGTGGTTCGTGGGCCGGATTTGGCCCGCGGGCCGCCAGTTGACGATCCCTGCTTTACAGGGTTGATGAAAAGTCACTCAGCCCCATCTGCTGCCTGTATCCAGAGATTCTGGTCTGGTGCCCTAAAGTCTCACAAAGTCATGTATCTCGCAAGTGTCAGCCTAACCGAATGTGGCTAGCTGTTATGCTAGCGCTGGAGTGTTTTTAGCTCATGATTCCTACTTTTTTCCCCATCTCTCCCTGCTTGAACACAGCTGATTTCTTTAAATGAGTGATGAACCGCTCCAGTAGAAAGCAATGAAGGCTGAGGAGACATTTCAACAGTTAGATTTAGGTCTTTCTGAGCAAAGACGATGCTAACGTTTTTAAAACAGTGACTTAAAACGGACACTAGGGGGTGCTAGAAACAAGCCAAAACTGCAAAGTGTGCCTTTAAATAGATTAGAATCAGATTATTTGATTTTGCCTTATTTGTTTGTCAGACTGAAGAAAGACAAACCAAGCTTCACATTACAAAAGAATATTGACATCAAGTAGTTCCTAACTTCTTATTACCGTATTGACCCGAATATAGGACGACCCCGATTATAAGACGACCCCCCCCCCCCTTTCAAGACTAATCTTCAGAAAAAAAAGACTAAATTCACTTTTTAAAGAAACTATTTTTATTGAAATTTTGAGAACATAATTTATATAATACTAATATGAATTACAGACTGCTTTAATATTTGCTTATTAACAGTGGTGCACACAAATAGTCCACCAGCCCACCGTACTGAGCTCTCTGCCCAACACACCTTAGCTGACAGGAGCTTTCACAGTCAGATTGTGCAGCTCCGCGATCATCAGACACTGATGAACTTCACATCCAGTTGTCATGCTGTGATGGAGTTTTCATGTAGGGGAAGCTTGTTTACACACACACGCGCGCGCTGCTGCGCCATTACGCACAGACACCCACACACACACACAGCTGTGCCATTACGCACAGACACACACACACTGCTGAGTCATTACGCACAGACACACACACACACACTGCTGCGTCATTACGCACAGACACACACACTGCTGCGTCATTACGCACAGACACACACACTGCTGCGTCATTACGCACAGACACACACACACACACTGCTGCGTCATTACGCACAGACACACACACACACACTGCTGCGTCATTACGCACAGACACACACACTGCTGCGTCATTAGGCACAGACACACACACACACACTGCTGCGTCATTACGCACAGACACACACACTGCTGCGTCATTACGCACAGACACACACACTGCTGCGTCATTACGCACAGACACACACACACACTGCTGCGTCATTACGCACAGACACACACACACACACTGCTGCGTCATTACGCACAGACACACACACACACACACACTGCTGCGTCATTACGCACAGACACACACACACACACTGCTGTGTCATTACGCACAGACACACACACACACACACAGCTGCGTCATTACGCACAGACACACACACTGCTGCGTCATTACGCACAGACACACACACACACACACACTGCTGCGTCATTACGCACAGACACACACACTGCTGCGTCATTACGCACAGACACACACACTGCTGCGTCATTACGCACAGACACACACACATGCTGTGTCATTACGCACAGACACACACAGCTGCGTCATTACGCACAGACACACACACACACACTGCTGTGTCATTACGCACAGACACACACACACACACACTGCTGTGTCATTACGCACAGACACACACACACACACTGCTGTGTCATTACGCACAGACACACACACACACACTGCTGCGTCATTACGCACAGACACACACACTGCTGCGTCATTACGCACAGACACACACACACACACTGCTGTGTCATTACGCACAGACACACACACACACACACAGCTGCGTCATTACGCACAGACACACACACTGCTGCGTCATTACGCACAGACACACACACACAGCTGCGTCATTACGCACAGACACACACACACTGCTGCGTCATTACGCACAGACACACACACTGCTGCGTCATTACGCACAGACACACACACACACACTGCTGCGTCATTACGCACAGACACACACACACACACACTGCTGTGTCATTACGCACAGACACACACACACACACTGCTGTGTCATTACGCACAGACAGACACACACACACACTGCTGCGTCATTACGCACAGACACACACACACACACACACACAGTGGGGGTGCATATACAGGGAGTGCAGAATTATTAGGCAAATGAGTATTTTGACCACATCATCCTCTTTATGCATGTTGTCTTACTCCAAGCTGTATAGGCTAGATGTGTATAAGAGACNCCAAGGGCAGCTGAGACTACGACGTAGTTTATCACCACCAGTGTGTGAGTGTGAATGGGTGAGTGACTGTTCGTGTTGTACAGCGCTTTGGGGTGTTCTGCACTGTAGAAAGCGCTCTATAAAATACAAGCCATTTACCATTTCAAACCTGAATTTAAAAGATCTGTTTGAAAAGGATGCTATTAATCAGACAAATGAAAGAGCAAAATTCAACAAATTAGTTTAAGCTGAACAGTTACTTAAATAAACCAACCTTGTGGCAGTAATCTAGATTATAATTTATGTAATTATATGACACCTCCTTGAACCACCACCTTACTGTGGTGGAGGAGTTTGAGTGCCCTAGTGATCCTAGGAGCTATGTTTGGGGCACTTGTACTCCTGGAAGACTCACCCATGGCAAATTGATCTTAATAATACATTTTAATTGACCTACCTGCTGCACTAAGCTCTGGCCCACCTGGAGGAACCAGGAAACACTGAGGATCATGCTCTTCAATTACTCCAGTGCTTTAATACCATCCAGCCAGACCTTCTGAGGGATAGGCTGGAGCTGTCAGGAGTAGACCACCACATCCCCCAGTGGATGCTGAACTACCTCACTGGCTGCCACAGTATGTGAGGACACGAGGCTGTGTCTGTGACACACTGGTCTGCAGTACGGGGGTCCCTAAGGGAACTGTGCTGCTGTTCGTGTTCACCCTTTACTGCTGTAGTGGTAATAAGTGGCTGTCTTGCCACATATAGTGTATATAAACGCTATGTTTATTACTCACCTTCTGCCGGCTCACTTCAGCTGCCGAGGTTTTAAACCGAGAGGCTGTGTGCTCCGGATACCTGGGTTTGAACAACTGGTTGTGATAAAAGCAGGTAATTCTAGGTTCTATTAATCGCAGGGAGTAGTTATGTACCTGTTATTTGACGAATGGAAGCTGAGTCAAGAATAAATATATTCAATATTTATTATAAAAGCTGACGAACATTTGTAAACAGATTAGCATTTGAGGTAGCAAGTTGATAAGCATTCACTAAATGGTAGATGTTCTAAAATTGGTCTTCTGAGTTTAGAACTTGAGTCTCGTGTTGATATTAAGACTAAGGAGTTAGCTTAAGGGTTTGGTTATTAGGGATAAGGTGGAGAGGTTACTTTGATGGGCGGCCTAGTGGTATAGGGTTAGCATTATCAAAGTAGCCTGCTTTACCAGGTCATGGGTAATTACTGAACCTTGTTCCTGGATCGTGTCCGGCTGCTGGAGTTCGACGAGGAAGCAGAGATTCCCCCTCGGTCGATCTGGGGGCCTGACAGGTCGTGGACCCGCCGGCCAAGCGGAGAACGTCCGTGGATACAGGAGATCAGTGGAGCCCATGGCTAGCAAGCTGGTAGCTGGCTGTCTTACCCATTCTGGTTGGAATAGAGAGGCAGGTGGATGTTTCCTGCTCTCAGGGGTAAGAAGCTTCTTCGACTGCCACGGGGCTTGACCCGTTATCGGTTGCAATCGGCTTCGATGCCCACCGTGTAGCGAGTTGACGGTGGGTATATCTTGTCCTCTCTGAGGCTAGAGAAGAACTCGATTCTTCTCGTGTCGGCAGACAGCTGAGAGCTGTCAGTGGAACGTGGACCTATCAGGGGACTCTAAACAAGACACGTGACTCAGGCTCTAAAGTCAGACGTCACCTCCGTGTGGGAGTGTGGAAGGTTTACTTATTTATCCTTAGCAAGGTGGAAATAAGTAATAATACTGATTTAACCTTTTAGCAAAGTAACAATAATACTGAAGCTGGATCAAACATTCACAATGCTGTAAGAGAAAGTGCATTAATCATTTAAGACATTTCTGTAACAGATTAAGGTGTCATTTTAGGAAGAGACACCAAGAGTCTTTATTATTATTATTATTAAAAGTCCGGTGGCTTCTTCCGGTACGACCGTGACCTTGGAGGAATGTTGATTCAGGTTAAAACATAATAAAAGAGTCATTATAATCCGATTTATTGGGAAGAAGATGGATTATTATTTTAGATGATCACGTAGGTCAGAGGTCAAGAGCGTATATTGATCACGCTACACTGCTGACTTCTCCACCAACTCCCCAGGCTGTCATCTACAGAAGTCCTCTGATGACTCGGCTATAGTTGACCTCATCAGAGGTCAGGACAACTCAGAGGACAAACTGTACAGAGAACTTCGTGGACTGGTGCCAGAGGAACCACCTCCTGATCAACGCAGTGAAAACCAAGGAGCTGATGGTGGATTTCCACAGGTGCAGACCCACAACTCTGACACTGGTGAACATGCTGGGAGCTGGCATTGAGAGAGTGGACTCTTCTAAGTTCCTGGGTGTTCACCTGAACAATAAACTGGGCTGGAGTCACACTGATGCTCTTTACAGGAAGGGTCAGAGCAGACTCTACCTGCTGAGGAGACTCAGGTCTTTTGGAGTGCAGGGGACACTCCTGAAGACCTTTTATGACTCTGGTGGCATCCGTCGTTTTCTATGGTGTAGTCAGTTGGAGCAGCAGCTTATCTACAGAGAGAGGAAGTGGTTAGATCAGCTGACCAGGAAGGCCAGCTCTGACCTAGGATGTCCCCTAGAGGCAGTACAGATGATGGGAGACAGAAGAACTCTTCAAAAAGAACGTTGTTGGACAACGTCTCCCATTCCATGATGCTGTTGGAGAACTGGAGCTCCTTCAGTGACAGGCTCCAAGATGCAGGAAGGAACGTTAGATCCTTCCTCCCAGCAGCTGTTAGACTGTAAAACCATCACTGCTCCCAACAAACTGCATCAGTGTTTACATTCCTGCGGTTATTAGTTTCTTTTGCACTAATATATTTTCACACCCTTCGAAACAATAATCTTTTTCAGTTTCACATTGTGACTGTATATGAGTATGATTGTCATTATCATTTATTGATTGTACATTATTTTATTACTAGTTTTTATGCAACTATTATATTTTTGTGCCATTACTATTGTTATGCTGTCATTTATTTTACAGTCTATTCTTGTCTTTCTATTTTTTTTTAACATATTTTATCCTTGTGTGAATCTGTTTGTTCTTGACTTGCCGTCACTTTGCTACGGTGAACCTATATTTCCCAACTAAGGGACAATA
>SSNR01000317.1:98721-126109 GCA_006937965.1 Callopanchax toddi | reverse complement strand
GCACAGACACACACACACACACTGCTGCGTCATTACGCACAGACACACACACTGCTGCGTCATTACGCACAGACACACACACTGCTGCGTCATTACGCACAGACACACACACACACACACTGCTGTGTCATTACGCACAGACACACACACACACACTGCTGTGTCATTACGCACAGACACACACACACACACTGCTGTGTCATTACGCACAGACACACACAGCTGCGTCATTACGCACAGACACACACACTGCTGCGTCATTACGCACAGACACACACACACACACACTGCTGCGTCATTACGCACAGACACACACACACACACACTGCTGCGTCATTACGCACAGACACACACACACACTGCTGCGTCATTACGCACAGACACACACACTGCTGCGTCATTACGCACAGACACACACACACACCTGCTGCGTCATTACGCACAGACACACACACACACACTGCTGTGTCATTACGCACAGACACACACACACACACACAGCTGCGTCATTACGCACAGACACACACACTGCTGCGTCATTACGCACAGACACACACACACACACACACTGCTGCGTCATTACGCACAGACACACACACACACACACTGCTGCGTCATTACGCACAGACACACACACTGCTGCGTCATTACGCACAGACACACACACACACTGCTGCGTCATTACGCACAGACACACACACACACACTGCTGCGTCATTACGCACAGACAGACACACACACACACTGCTGCGTCATTACGCACAGACACACACACACACACACACACAGTGGGGGTGCATATACAGGGAGTGCAGAATTATTAGGCAAATGAGTATTTTGACCACATCATCCTCTTTATGCATGTTGTCTTACTCCAAGCTGTATAGGCTCAAAGCCTACTACCAATTAAGCATATCAGGTGATGTGCATCTCTGTAATGAGAAGGGGTGTGGTCTAATGACATCAACACCCTATATCAGGTGTGCATAATTATTAGGCAACTTAACAAAAACAAATATATACCCATTTCAATTATTTATTTTTACCAGTGAAACCAATGTAACATCTCCACATTCAGAAATATACATTTCTGACATTCAAAAACGAAAAAAAAACAAAAAATCAGTGACCAGTATAGCCACCTTTCTTTGCAAGGACACTCAAAAGCCTGCCATCCATGGATTCTGTCAGTGTTTTGATCTGTTCACCATCAACATTGCGTGCAGCAGCAACCACAGCCTCCCAGACACTGTTCAGAGAGGTGTACTGGTTTCCCTCTTTGTAAATCTCACATTTGATGATGGGCCACAGGTTCTCAATGGGGTTCAGATCAGGTGAACAAGGAGGCCATGTCATTAGTTTTCCTTCTTT
The DNA here is from genome assembly GCA_006937965.1 of Callopanchax toddi. Classification (NCBI taxonomy): domain Eukaryota; kingdom Metazoa; phylum Chordata; class Actinopteri; order Cyprinodontiformes; family Nothobranchiidae; genus Callopanchax; species Callopanchax toddi. Next base: position 124,738 of record SSNR01000317.1, on the reverse strand, counting down.
TATACCCTTTCTCGCCAGCCACGCTGTGGAGTACTTGGACGCGTGTGATGGAGCATTGTCCTGCATGAAAATCATGTTTTTCTTGAAGGATGCAGACTTCTTCCTGTACCACTGCTTGAAGAAGGTGTCTTCCAGAAACTGGCAGTAGGACTGGGAGTTGAGCTCGACTCCATCCTCAACCCGAAAAGGCCCCACAAGCTCATCTTTGATGATAGCAGCCCAAACGAGTACTCCACCTCCACCTTGCTGGCGTCTGAGTCGGACTGGAGCTCTCTGCCCTTTACCAATCCAGCCACGGGCCCATCCATCTGGCCCATCAAGACTCACTCTCATTTCATCAGTCCATAAAACCTTAGAAAAATCAGTCTTGAGATATTTCTTGGCCCAGTCCTGACGTTTCAGCTTGTGTGTCTTGTTCAGTGGTGGTCGTCTTTCAGCCTTTCTTACCTTGGCCATGTCTCTGAGTATTGCACACCTTGTGCTTTTGGGCACTCCAGTGATGTTGCAGCTCTGAAATATGGCCAAACTGGTGGCAAGTGGCATCTTGGCAGCTGCACGCTTGACTCTTCTCAGTTCATGGGCAGCTATTTTGCGCCTTGGTTTTTCCACACGCTTCTTGCGACCCTGTTGACTATTTTGAATGAAACGCTTGATTGTTCGATGATCACGCTTCAGAAGCTTTGCAATTTTAAGTGTACTGCACCCCTCTGCAAGATATCTCACTATTTTTGACTTTTCTGAGCCTGTCAAGTCCTTCTTTTGACCCATTTTGCCAAAGGAAAGGAAGTTGCCTAATAATTATGCACACCTGATATAGGGTGTTGATGTCATTAGACCACACCCCTTCTCATTACAGAGATGCACATCACCTGATATGCTTAATTGGTAGTAGGCTTTCGAGCCGATACAGCTTGGAGTAAGACAACATGCATAAAGAGGATGATGTGGTCAAAATACTTATTTGCCTAATAATTCTGCACTCCCTGTAAAGCTAGGTGAGACGGATGAGGTTCTGAATGTGTGTGTGAATCGAGTGATCGACGCGAGCCCTCACCTGTACAGTCTGCTCGCTGAAAACACCTGCTGGGTCTGGAAATGGACCAGGCTGCCTCTGGACTGGCCGTCTGGCATTTTAATCCTCAGTGGACCTGGAACTTTGAGCTGGACCTGACCTCCGGAACCGCTCGCGGTCTGATCTGCTTCCTGCCGCTTTGACCAAAAAGCCTGAGTCCTCCAGTGGAAAAACTAGGGTGTGATAATAAGACGACCCCCCTTTTGAAAATTATTTTCAATGAAAAAACCTCGTCTTATGTTCGGGCAAATACGGTAATTGTTGTACTTGGTCATATTTCAGCTCTTTCTTAAATCTATGGAGTGATAACTTCTGGCTTGTGTTTTATCTTAAGCTTTAGCAAATGGTTTTTCTGCTTATTGGAGGAAAACATATACCACCTAATACTGTATTTAGGCATCTTCATTGGTAATGTAAAATAATAGTAAATAATGGAGATTTGTTTGTTATCCTTCGATCTTGCAGGTGAAGCTGAACAAGTTGGCCTTCCTCAATCAGTTCCACTTCAGTGTGTTCTATGCGTACGTCAAGCTGAAGGAGCAGGAGTGCAGGAACATCGTCTGGATCGCAGAGTGCATTGCTCAGCGGCACCGTGCCAAAATCGATAACTACATTCCGATCTTTTAAATTTCCTTTCTTCTCACCCTTCTGTTCTCCTCCTCCTCTCCACTGTTTCATCCAGTCCTCTGTCTCTCGTCACAGTTTGATGGTAAAGATTTTGTCATTATGGTGCAACATCTCCATTTTTCACCTTATGAGTTTGTTCTATTTGACTGTATTTCTTTGAATATGATTTCTAATTCTTGCCTACAAAGTAAATGACAGTTGTTCTAATAAAATAGTTTTTTAATGGAAACAGAACAGATCACATGCACCTGAGTAATCAGACCTACGCAGTGATTCTCTCACCCATTTGACTTTCAAACGCTTGTTTGTGATTGTATAAACTTTCTAAAGCTCTGTGTGTTTCACACGGCACGCAATGTCCTGCTGACACATCAGAGAACTAAATAAACTTAGGCAAGTATTTGCAATTCGTTAATCCCAGGAAATGCTTGAGAGTTACCAGGTAAGAGAAGTTTAGATTTCTATTTCTTCAGGAACACCAGTTACCACCTGTCTTTTTATGATTATGTTCCCAGCTGGTGAATCTGAACTACCATCCTGTTCAGCTTAAAACAGATGTACATAAACATTCCTCTGTTCAGTCTCAGTCCTTCACATTGTTTAAACTTGTATTTATTTCTGTTTCTGTGGTTAGTTTTGTCTGCATGTCTAGTAATAATAAGATCAATGAGTGAAGTGTGTGATTTGTTGTTGAAATGTGTACCGGTAATTAAATATCAAAATGTCATTGTCAGAGCAGGATCTCCCCCTGTGTGATATTCCTATATGAACAAAGTAGAATAAAGTATAAATCTTGTGGTCATGAAAGACTTGATGTTTAAAAATTTACAAAGATATAGAGATGTTTAAAGATGACTATGTGCTGTAAAAACATGATTTAATACTGGTGTGATCTGTTGTGTATGTATATTGTAAACATAACCAGATTAAACTGCTCTGATGCAGGTCTGAGGAAACTGAATGGCTTTGAATTATTTACTCTCTAACATGGTGTAATTAGCTTTTAGAATATCTAATCAGAATGTCACTCAGGTAACCATTTATGCTTGATCAAATATTCTTCTAAATTCACTGTCTTCATTCTTTTGTTCAATGTAAAAGGTTAACATCTGCTAACGATCTAAATTTAAATATATATAGATCAGAATGCCAGTTTTCCCACACTTTAAACCAAAGTGGGTGAAAAGTAACAAATTAACATCAAATCTCCTTCAAGCTGCACAGCATTCACTGGTGGTGGTCAGAGGGTCCTGGAGGGCGCCGGTGCATGGCAGCCCCCGCCTCTGTCAGAGTGTCCAAGGGCAGCTGAGACTACGACGTAGTTTATCACCACCAGTGTGTGAGTGTGAATGGGTGAGTGACTGTTCGTGTTGTACAGCGCTTTGGGGTGTTCTGCACTGTAGAAAGCGCTCTATAAAATACAAGCCATTTACCATTTCAAACCTGAATTTAAAAGATCTGTTTGAAAAGGATGCTATTAATCAGACAAATGAAAGAGCAAAATTCAACAAATTAGTTTAAGCTGAACAGTTACTTAAATAAACCAACCTTGTGGCAGTAATCTAGATTATAATTTATGTAATTATATGACACCTCCTTGAACCACCACCTTACTGTGGTGGAGGAGTTTGAGTGCCCTAGTGATCCTAGGAGCTATGTTTGGGGCACTTGTACTCCTGGAAGACTCACCCATGGCAAATTGATCTTAATAATACATTTTAATTGACCTACCTGCTGCACTAAGCTCTGGCCCACCTGGAGGAACCAGGAAACACTGAGGATCATGCTCTTCAATTACTCCAGTGCTTTAATACCATCCAGCCAGACCTTCTGAGGGATAGGCTGGAGCTGTCAGGAGTAGACCACCACATCCCCCAGTGGATGCTGAACTACCTCACTGGCTGCCACAGTATGTGAGGACACGAGGCTGTGTCTGTGACACACTGGTCTGCAGTACGGGGGTCCCTAAGGGAACTGTGCTGCTGTTCGTGTTCACCCTTTACTGCTGTAGTGGTAATAAGTGGCTGTCTTGCCACATATAGTGTATATAAACGCTATGTTTATTACTCACCTTCTGCCGGCTCACTTCAGCTGCCGAGGTTTTAAACCGAGAGGCTGTGTGCTCCGGATACCTGGGTTTGAACAACTGGTTGTGATAAAAGCAGGTAATTCTAGGTTCTATTAATCGCAGGGAGTAGTTATGTACCTGTTATTTGACGAATGGAAGCTGAGTCAAGAATAAATATATTCAATATTTATTATAAAAGCTGACGAACATTTGTAAACAGATTAGCATTTGAGGTAGCAAGTTGATAAGCATTCACTAAATGGTAGATGTTCTAAAATTGGTCTTCTGAGTTTAGAACTTGAGTCTCGTGTTGATATTAAGACTAAGGAGTTAGCTTAAGGGTTTGGTTATTAGGGATAAGGTGGAGAGGTTACTTTGATGGGCGGCCTAGTGGTATAGGGTTAGCATTATCAAAGTAGCCTGCTTTACCAGGTCATGGGTAATTACTGAACCTTGTTCCTGGATCGTGTCCGGCTGCTGGAGTTCGACGAGGAAGCAGAGATTCCCCCTCGGTCGATCTGGGGGCCTGACAGGTCGTGGACCCGCCGGCCAAGCGGAGAACGTCCGTGGATACAGGAGATCAGTGGAGCCCATGGCTAGCAAGCTGGTAGCTGGCTGTCTTACCCATTCTGGTTGGAATAGAGAGGCAGGTGGATGTTTCCTGCTCTCAGGGGTAAGAAGCTTCTTCGACTGCCACGGGGCTTGACCCGTTATCGGTTGCAATCGGCTTCGATGCCCACCGTGTAGCGAGTTGACGGTGGGTATATCTTGTCCTCTCTGAGGCTAGAGAAGAACTCGATTCTTCTCGTGTCGGCAGACAGCTGAGAGCTGTCAGTGGAACGTGGACCTATCAGGGGACTCTAAACAAGACACGTGACTCAGGCTCTAAAGTCAGACGTCACCTCCGTGTGGGAGTGTGGAAGGTTTACTTATTTATCCTTAGCAAGGTGGAAATAAGTAATAATACTGATTTAACCTTTTAGCAAAGTAACAATAATACTGAAGCTGGATCAAACATTCACAATGCTGTAAGAGAAAGTGCATTAATCATTTAAGACATTTCTGTAACAGATTAAGGTGTCATTTTAGGAAGAGACACCAAGAGTCTTTATTATTATTATTATTAAAAGTCCGGTGGCTTCTTCCGGTACGACCGTGACCTTGGAGGAATGTTGATTCAGGTTAAAACATAATAAAAGAGTCATTATAATCCGATTTATTGGGAAGAAGATGGATTATTATTTTAGATGATCACGTAGGTCAGAGGTCAAGAGCGTATATTGATCACGCTACACTGCTGACTTCTCCACCAACTCCCCAGGCTGTCATCTACAGAAGTCCTCTGATGACTCGGCTATAGTTGACCTCATCAGAGGTCAGGACAACTCAGAGGACAAACTGTACAGAGAACTTCGTGGACTGGTGCCAGAGGAACCACCTCCTGATCAACGCAGTGAAAACCAAGGAGCTGATGGTGGATTTCCACAGGTGCAGACCCACAACTCTGACACTGGTGAACATGCTGGGAGCTGGCATTGAGAGAGTGGACTCTTCTAAGTTCCTGGGTGTTCACCTGAACAATAAACTGGGCTGGAGTCACACTGATGCTCTTTACAGGAAGGGTCAGAGCAGACTCTACCTGCTGAGGAGACTCAGGTCTTTTGGAGTGCAGGGGACACTCCTGAAGACCTTTTATGACTCTGGTGGCATCCGTCGTTTTCTATGGTGTAGTCAGTTGGAGCAGCAGCTTATCTACAGAGAGAGGAAGTGGTTAGATCAGCTGACCAGGAAGGCCAGCTCTGACCTAGGATGTCCCCTAGAGGCAGTACAGATGATGGGAGACAGAAGAACTCTTCAAAAAGAACGTTGTTGGACAACGTCTCCCATTCCATGATGCTGTTGGAGAACTGGAGCTCCTTCAGTGACAGGCTCCAAGATGCAGGAAGGAACGTTAGATCCTTCCTCCCAGCAGCTGTTAGACTGTAAAACCATCACTGCTCCCAACAAACTGCATCAGTGTTTACATTCCTGCGGTTATTAGTTTCTTTTGCACTAATATATTTTCACACCCTTCGAAACAATAATCTTTTTCAGTTTCACATTGTGACTGTATATGAGTATGATTGTCATTATCATTTATTGATTGTACATTATTTTATTACTAGTTTTTATGCAACTATTATATTTTTGTGCCATTACTATTGTTATGCTGTCATTTATTTTACAGTCTATTCTTGTCTTTCTATTTTTTTTTAACATATTTTATCCTTGTGTGAATCTGTTTGTTCTTGACTTGCCGTCACTTTGCTACAGTGAACCTATATTTCCCAACTAAGGGACAATAAAGGGCTATTCTATTCTATTATAGTGATGAACATAGGCGATTAATGTTTCGTAAGTATGCTGATTGGGTGACAGCACTGATATGGGAGTGGAAGGACAGAGTACTGTCTAATGACACCAAGGCTCTTAATCTGATTCAAGCAGGTAACTGCAGTATTTTCAATAGGTATGGAGAGAATTCCAGCTTTCCCTAGTCCTGATTCTGTGCCCATGGAGGACTTCAGTTTTATTAGAGTTCAGTTTATGGAAGTTTGAAGAGAACCAGGACCCAATCTCTGCAATGCAATCAGTGAGTGACGATGGTGAAAATGAGGAGGATGGAGTAGTTGAAACGTATAACTGGGTGTCATCGGCGTAACAGTGAAAGTTGATGTTAAATTTTTGAAAGATAGAACCCAAAGGAAGCAGATAGATTATGGTTAGGCCTAGGACAGAACTTTGACAACCCTCAGAGATTACATCAGTAGGTGTGGAGGTAAATGTGTTCATCTGAATAAATTGAGTTCTACCTGTAAGATATGACTGGAACCAGCTAAGCAGAGTATCCAGTATCCAGCATGTCTTCAACACACTTGATTTCAATCAGTGGTTGATGAAAGGCCTTCTGCAGAGCTTGATGACACACAGAACAGGTGATTAAACTATTGAATCAGGTGTGTTGGAACAGGGAAAACACTATGACATGCTGAATACCGGCCCCTGGGGACCAGGATTGGACACCACTGCATTAAGATGTTTGATGCATTTGGTTCCTTTGAGTTTGTTGGAGAAAATGTTTGGATTTTGAAGCCTGTAGGTAAATCCTCCCTTCATTTGCCATCAGTCAAATTGTTTCTGGACAAGCAGAGATGATATAGGCTTGAGTGTTGATTTTAAGTGTATCTGCTAATCAAATGACTGGTCTGAGATGTGGAACTTAAAAGAAGACATCCCATCAGCCCTTGGCTCATCAAGCTGCAGCATCACATCAAAACAGGTAGGTAATGGAGATGGTTGGTAGTTTTTAATGTGATTGTTTATGCTCTTATACTAGCACTGGATTTAATGCACTGTACAGGATGATCAGCTGAATTATTCAACTGCATGATTAAAAGTGTGTTTTGAACCAAAATAGGGTTGTGAAGATGAAGGGCTGGCTTTCTGGATCCTTGATTCTCTCCCTCCTCAGCATAACATCTGGAGTGGTGTTTCAACAATATGAATACTTTAACATGTATTACACCTGGATTGAAGCTCAAAACTTCTGCAGTGGGTGAGTTGTCTTTCTTTGATCACGTCTGATTGTTATATTTGTTACTTTAAACAGAAGGAATTTAGATCTGCACTCTATAAATGGATAGATTTAATTTATTTAAAAACAGGCTCAAAAGTTGACAACAAGGAAAACAGCAGATTAATTTGAACCATGTGTGGTTCCAAACAGAAATGTTTAAAACTTATTTTGGTACTTAAAAAACCTTTCAAGCACATCTACATATCATTCAATCAATCATTCAATCAATCAATTAATAATAATAATAATAATAATACATTTTATTTAAGGTGCCTTTCTAAAACCCAAGGTCGCCGTACAGGTGGAGACACAATACAAATAAAAACATAAAAACATAACAGCAAGACACAATAAAACCAGTTAAAAATAGCAGCAGGACACTAAAACCAACAAATTAAATCAAGAACCAGGGCCAAGGTGCTACACAGAGTAGCATCCTTAAAGAGGTGTGTTTTTAACCTCTTTAAAAAGTGACAGAGATGCAGTGTTTCGAAGATCAGTAGGTGAGTTCCACAGGAAGGGGGCAGATCTGCTAAAGGCTCGCCTCCCCATGGTAGTAAGCCGAGCAGGAGGACTGTACAGAATAACTGAGGCAGAGCAACGGAGCACTCGAGATGGTGTAGTGACTTGGACAAGCTGAGAGATATAGGATGGAGCACGGTTGTGAATGGCCTTAAAAGTGAGGAGAAGCAGTTTGTAAGTGATCCTAGATTTTATTGGCAGCCAGTCAGGCCCAGATTAATGCACAGGCTAGGTATGGCTGAAGCCTAGGGGCCCCGTGTGTCTGGGGGCCCCCATTGGTCAGCAGGGTTTTTCAAATTTGCATAGCGGCTGCCTCCAGCGGATGTCACTCTGCCTGCAGCTGTGTGGATGTTATGCAGTTGCAGCAAACAGGTAAATATTGTTTTGGGGTTTTTTGTATCCAGTAGTGTTGTAAAAAAAAACCCAGTTTGTCTGTACGAAGTCGGTACTAAAACAAATAGGCTACGGTTCCAGGATTTATGAGGAACCGGTGGTACCGACGTAGCGGGTCCACCTGGTTTTTGCGACGCTAGCTGATCGTTTTTCGTCATTTTCGGTCATTTGACGGATTAAAATCACACACCTGTGTGTGTGTGTGTGTGTGTGTGTGTGTAACCCTAACCCTTTTTCTCCTTTTTCCTGAACAAATATGGACCCATTTAATACTGACCTGATCTAAAATAACGGTAGTTTTATTTGCAAATATTCATCTAAGATGTACAAGATGTGTAATCTTTTGACTCACATCAAAAATATTCAAAGAAAGAGCTGCTTTTGTTTAATCTTAGATGGATATTTTAATCTTTTTGAAGTGGTTCACATGAAAAGTTTACGTAAAATTAATGTATTACTGGTACCTATTATAGATAGCTCTATATGTCAACCTCAGTTTGGAGAAATAGAGATTAATTCTATAAGGACAAATGAGCTAATGGCTAGTATTTATATTGTTTTTTTAAGGAGGTAAAGAGCCAGCTGTAGACAACTTTAGACCTGCTTCAGGTTCTCTACTCAAATTTAGCCAGTTTGTTTTAGATGCTGGAAAAGAAAAAATAAAATAATGCACAGTTATTTAAATCAACATGTGATCATGCACTTTGGTGACTTAGAAAAACACAGCAAATGTCCAAATACACAGATCACAAAATCTTTAATTTTTTGTGTTCCAAAAGTCATTCTGGGAGCCTGGCCACCATCTACATCCAGTCAGATGTGGACAACATGTGGTTGAAGTCATACGCTGCCTGGATCGGTCTGCGTTCCACAACTAATTTGCCCTGGAGCTGGGTGGATGGAACCTCCTACTCCTTAACCTGGTATGGCCAGTGGAATGACTGGGGGAACAACGTGACGTACCTCAACGATGGCTGTGCTTTGGTCAACTACAATGACAAAAAGTAATGTCAAACTGATCTTGATCTTTTCTCCTAATTGTTATTTAAACAGCTTTAAAATCAAATCATTGTACAGATGACTGTTTCCGACGATGCTGTCTTTTGTAATCAATATTTTAATAAGCCTTTAATAATGTACAAGACGTGTGATCGTTGATGTTTTTATAGTTTGAGTCTTCAATAATGAAGTTGTACATCAGAGCTTCAATCAGGAACTTAAAGGCCCTATGTGGATTATTTTTCTCTGTATCAAAGTTTTCTAAATGTTTTAAATGATATTTCAGGTCTAAACTATGATCTATGGGTAGAGTTCCACAACATCTGTCATTCTGATGAAGACCCTCCTTCCTCCTATAGACCCTTTGCATTTTTTCTGGCCGCCGAGCTTTTTCAGCCAATAAAATTTAAATTTCTGCATTGTCGGCTGTCTGACAATGTGCACGCGCTTCAAGCAAACCTGTAGCAGTAGAGGGCGCTCTTGTACAGGACGCGCTATATCTTTCTATGTAGTCCCAGCCGACATGATGGAGACAGTCAGAGCTCATTTCTACTAAAAAGTTATTCATTCCCTGGATACTGAGAGATTTATTTTTATTTTTAAACATTTCTCCTAGCAGAATGGCAAGGCTTGCCAAGGATATATGTTTATTTTAGTGGATGACTCATTCTGGACCGAGCGTTTTCTTATTTCCGGTTCCTGTAGCTTCAGAACATCAGCTGCTGTTCTAAAGCCATGAATCAAACACAGCAGGGACAGAGAGGGCAGACTCTTACTTTGTGAGAAAATGATTTGTGAACTGTGAGTGATTAAACCCTACAATGTAATCGTAGTTTTTGAGCAAGAGTTACAGTTAATGTCCAGCTTACAGACCGAAGTAATGCGCCGTGTGCATGTGCGCGCACGCGACCACATGCGCGTGTCAAGGTGTTTGAGAGAAGGAACCGTTGGGACGTTGGATTAAAAAACTGCTCTCTTACTGAAATAATCCATAATGCGGCTTTAATTATAAATTCCAATTTTTTGACATGTGGGTGTTAATCAAGATGTTGCACAATAAAGGCATCATTTGCAACGTTTTCATATTTTTTAATCTTTTCCTTGAGCCAGTATGTGCTAATATGACCCTTTACAGAGTTAATGAAAAGTCAAGTAGCCCCATCTGGTGATTAGATCCGGAATACCACGATTGCACAATCTCCGTCGCCGTCACGGTACCCAGGAAGTCACGTGTCACATGAGGGTTAGGTTAACCCAATGTGGCTAGCTGTTATGCTAGTGCTGGAGCGTTTTTAGCTCATGATTCCTGATTTTTTTTCAATCTCTCCCTGCTTGAACACAGCTGATTTCTTTTGAAGGAGTAAATAACCGCTCCTGTAGAAAACTATGAAGGCTCCTCAGCCTTCATAGCTCAGACATTTCTGTAGACATTCCAACAGTTAGATTTAGGTGTTTATAAGCTGAAACAATGTGCTAACTTTTTAACGTCAGTGATTTAAAACGGACACCAGAGGGAGCCCAAAACAAGCAAAACTGCATATTATCATTTTAAAACTCCATCCATATCTCCCATATGTTGCATTTGAACAATGAGTGATTATCTAAGTGTTTTTATTAGTAGTGAATGTTTCTGCAACGCAAAACTGCCACAAAATATGATGTCAGTGTCACCTTTATTTATAGAACAGGAGTAGAAGTGCTTTACATAAACACATGCATTAAAACTAGTAATAATAAAAACTGAAAGTCTAAACAAAATGCAACCATAAAATAGTAAAATGCCAATTCATAATAAAAGATGATAGAATAATAACAATAGCTAAAAGCTAGAGAATAAAAGCATGTCTTCAACCTGGACTTAGACTGGTCCGTTGAGAGAGACTCCTTGATGTGTTTTGGTCAGGAGTTCCAGTCGAGAGGCAGCAGCTTCAAAAGCCCGATCTCCTCTGGATGATCTAGTCATGTGTCCTGATTGAAGTAATAAAAGATTTTTAAATTGTGTGCAAACGCAAACATATCAACAGTTAGAAATGGAATCTTTAGGTAAAAGAAAACCTGATATTATTTTAGCCAAATCATTTCACATTATCTGGACTGTGAAAGTTGAAATTTAAATTCCTTTGTTCCTGTTTTTTGCTTTTTCGTATGCTTCAGAATCTCATCAGAGACTAATAACTTGACTAAACTAATAGGAAATCTATTAATGATCTACCAGTTTATTTAAACTGATGTTTTACATCTCATTTAAAAATTCAGACTTAAAGCAGCACTCTGGATTCTTTCATCAAGAGAGCAGTTTTTGAATCTAGCGTCCAAAGGCTCCTCCTCAAAACATCTCGACACGCGCGTCCGGTTGCGTGTGCGCGTGTGCACATGGCGCATATACTTCGGGCATAAACTGTACAGCTCAATGTGTAGGGTTTAATCAGTCACAGTTCACAATCTTATTCCAACAACACTACGAGGGTCTGATGAGCCCTCTCTGTCCCTGCTGCTTCTGATATTAGCTCTGTTAGCAGAGAGCTGCTGCTGGACTCTGAAGCTGAACTTGACTCGGCCCTGGATGAATTTTCTGACCAAAATAAACGCGTAACCCTGTCAAGCCTTACCATTCTGTGAGGTGAAAGGTTTAAAAATAAAAATAAATCCGTCTTTAGCTGGGGAATGGGTAGGTTTTTAGTAGAAATGAGCTGTGAGTCCTCAGTGAACGGCTGAGACGGCAGAGAAACACACGGAGCGTCCTGTACGACAGCGCCCCCTACTGGTACAGGTTTGGTCGATGCGCGTGCATGTTGAGAGAATGCAGACATTTGAATTTCACTGACTGAAAAATGTCGGCGGCAAGAAATAATGGAAAGGGGTCTCTAGGAGGAAGGAGGGTCTTCATCAGAATGACAGATGTTGTGGAACTCAACCCATAGATCATAGTTTAGACCTGAAATATCATTTAAAACATTTAGAAAACTTTGATACAGAGAAAAATAATTCAGTGAGCCGCTTTAAAGTGATAATATGTAGTTTTGCTTGTTTTGGGCGCCCTCTGTTGTCTTTTTGAAATCACTACATTAAATAAAGTAGCCCATAGTTCTTGCTTCTTAACTGCTAAATCTAAGTGTTGAAATGTCTCCTCAGCCTTCATAGCTTTCTACAGGAGCGGTTATTTACTCCTTCAAAGAAATCAGCTGTGTTCAAGCAGGGAGAGATTGAAAAAAAATCAGGAATCATGAGCTAAAAACACTCCAGCGCTAGCATAACAGCTAGCCACATTGGGTTAGCCTAACCCTCGTGAGACACGTGACTTCCTGGGTACCGTGACGGCGACGGAGATCTTGCAATCTTGGTATTCCAGCTGTAATCACCAGATGGGGCTAAGTGACTTTTCATTAACTCTGTAAAGGGTCATATTAGCACATACTGGCTCAAGGAAAAGATTTAAAAAATATGAAAAAGTTGCATATTATCACTTTAAAGGTGGAGCATTTGAGCAAGAGAGAATATTGTGAATTCAACGTCCCATGGCCCCTCCCAAAACATCCCCCTTCCCCTAACCCCATAGATACATGCGTCACTACTGGGCATACACTGTGCGATATAGCAAGACGTGGCTCTCAGCTCCTGCTCAAGATTATAGGGTTCGATCATTCACAGCTCACAAATCATGTTCTCACACTGTATGAACCGATGCTCTGAGACCTGACTGTCACACACTCTTGAACAGCAGCTGCACAGAAGAAGCAGATCCCGTAAATGACGAGACACTCGGTCCAGAATGGAAATCCTCACCAAAATGAACACATATCCTTGGCAAGCCTTGCCATTCTGTGAGAAGAAAAGTGTAAAAATAAAAACAAAGCCCTCAGTAGCCGGGGAATGGATAACTTTTTAGTAGAAATTAGCTCTGGCTCCTCCATGAGTGCTGAGAATGTAACCAGGAAGACACGGAGCGTCCTAGGAGCGCGTGGCCCCTTCCTCTTCTCTTCCTCATCTGTCAGCTATTACTAACTGGTTAGAAAAGAACTTCCTTCAGTTAAACCCTGAAAAGACTGAATGTCTGATTGTTGCCCCTGATAGGATGGTCCCTCTGATCAGTCAACATATTGGACATTTAAGTTCTGCTGTAAAGTCAAACCTGAGGAATCTGGGTGTTATTTTCGACCAATCAATGTCTCTTGAAAGTCACTCAAAACAGCTGGTCAGAAACTGTTTTTATCATCTGAGAAATATTTCCAAACTGAGAAAGTTGGTGTCAAAACCTGAACTGGAAATGGTTCTTCATGCTTTTATCTCCTCCCGTCTAGATTACTGTAACACACTTTTCACATGTTTGAACCAAAAAGCCCTTGACCGCCTTCAGCTGGTCCAGAACTCTGCAGCGAGGCTCCTCACTGGAGCAAACAGGAAAGATCACATCACTCCTATTCTGAAGTCTCTGCACTGGTTACCTGTTAAATGTAGAGTTCATTTTAAAATCCTGACTCTAACTTTCAGGGCCCTACATGGTCAAGCTCCTCTTTATGTTACTGAACTGATAAAGCCGTACGCTCCAACCCGAGTCCTCAGGTCCACAGACCAGAATCTCCTAACAGTTCCAAGGACCAGATTTAAAAGTCGAGGTGATCGCTCGTTCCAGTCTGTTGCACCGCGACTTTGGAATGACCTTCCTTTAGTTTTACGCTGTATAGACAGTCTGGACTCCTTTAAAAAGCAGCTGAAGACCCAATTATTCAAAACTGCTTTTAAATAACTCTTTTATGTTCTCTTGTTGTTGTTTAATGATTTTGATTTGTAATGATATTTTGTTTGTTTTATTGATTTTATTTGTTTTATCATGTTTGATTCTGTTTTCTGTGAAGCACTTTGTGATTTTTTCTTTGAAAGGTGCTATATAAATAAACTTTACTTACTTACTTACTTACTTACTTACTTACTTACTCTACAGGTTTGCACGAAGTGCACGTTGACCGACAGCCAACAATGTGGAAATTTGAATTTTATTGGCTGAAAAAGCTCACAGGTCAGAAAGAATTTAAAGGGGTCTATATAGAAGGAAGGAGAGTCTTCATCAGAATGACAGATGTTGTGGAACTCTACCCATAGATCATAGTTTAGACCTGAAATATCATTTAAAACATTTAGAAAACTCTGATAGATAGATACATGTCAGCTTTAATATTGTTGCCTTTATTTTTTGCTATTACAATTGTCGTTGAATATCCCATCAATGCACATTTACAAAAACAAATCAGATTATTTAAAATGTAACGCACAGAAAATCAGAATGTCCACATTTTTTTTGTTTCTTGAGATGAGGATTTTAATCAAGACTTTATTTGTTGACCAGCTGTTAGCTGAAGCAGATAAAGGAAGTCCATTCTTCATCTCAAATCTCAAAATAGTGATTTAAAAAAATAAAAGAAAAATTTGCTTTAAAAGTTGTTTCATGTCTTAGATGATCAGGATTCAAGTTTGTATCTGTATATTACTGTTTTGATCTAATTAAGGCAATCAGCTACAATCTTTAATGTGAACAAAATAATGAAATTCATCAAATTATTTCATTTCTTCCTTTTAAAGGTTTTATAGTATCGCTTGTGAAGACTACACCTCTTTCTTCTGTGAGAGGAACTATGGCTCTGTTTCAGACCGGTACATATTCGTACCTGTGGGCATGAATTGGTCTGATGCCCTTCTGTACTGCAAGAATAATTATGATAATCTGGCAAAGTTATACTACAATAATCTGAATGACATTGTTAATGATAAGGACTTCCCCATCTGGATTGGACTCCACAGAAATGGTAAAGTCTGTCATGTTTTTAAAAACAATAATTATTTACATACGAGTGAAACATTGAGTCATGTCAAATGTTTTTATTTGGGTCTTAACATTTGTCCATCATGGGTCAGATTTTGATGTTTTTTTTTAATTTTTTTTAGCTTTTTACCAAAGTAGATTTAGTTCTCAAATGAAGGGCCATAAGTGAGCATGTTGAGATGATGTTTTAAGCCTGTGTGATGTGTTTTATTCAGTTTTATGTTTTCTGTATTTTTTTATTCTTTGATACAGTTTTTTTGTGTGTGTGTGTGTGTTAGTCAGGACTCCCTTTAAAAAGAGATTTTTGAATCTCAATGGGACATTTCCTGCATAATAGGTAGAAAAAAATACCACCCTACCACCTTAAGAAACAAGTAAACAATATGTTAACTTTTCTCTTGGTAAAGATCTACTTTAAAACAAGTGAGCACTCATTTTGGGTCTCAGTCAAGCATTAATGTGTATAATAACTAGATTAGAATTCCTGCCTTTAACCATAAAAACGGATGACAATCATTCTCCTAAATGCCAGAATCAATTTATCTTTATTTCACACCACTCAGTGTTTTACAGTAAATAAGCTTTTTGGACACACAGCAGACAGTTTTTCCCCATGTCTTGTCCAACAGTATAGCAATCAGAATTCATGTCTGAATGCAGATACAGCTAAAATTTTTGCAAACATAGTCAAGACAGATTTTTCCAGACACTGAAAAAAATGAGAAAAAAAAGAGAAAACTTTCCCTTTTCAAAATGTTTCATCTTAAAGTCACATTCTGGAGCATTTCATCAAGAGAGCAGTTTTTGAATTCAACGTCCAACGACTCCTCCCCAAAACACCTCAACACGCGCATGTGCACATGTACACACAGCACATTTCTTTGGTCTGTAAGCTGGGCATACACTGTGCAGCTCAAACTGTAGGGTTTAATCACTCACAGTTCACAAATCACGTTCCCACATAGTTGTAGGAGGCTCTGATGAGCCCTGTCTGTCCCTGCTGCTTCTGATACTTAGCTCTGTAGTAGCGAGCTGCTGCTGGACTCTGAAGCAGAACACAGAATTGACTCAGCCCTGGATGAACTTTTTGACCAAAATAAACGCGTATCCTTGGCAAGCCTTGCCATTCTGTGAGGTGAAATGTTTAAAATTTAAAAATAAATCAATCATTAGCCGGGGAATGGATACGTTTTTAAATTAGCTATTTCTCCTCCATGAACGGCTGAGACCGTAAACAGAGAAACACACGGAGCGTCCTGTACGAGAGCACCCTCTACTGCTACAGGTTTGCTTGAAGCGTGTGCACGTTGACAGAAAGCCGACAATACAGAAATTTGAATTTTATTGGCTGAAAAAGTTCACCGGCCAGAAATAATGCAAAGGGGTCTAGGAGGAAAGAGGGTCTTCATTAGAATGACATATGTTGTGGAACTCTACCCATAGATCATAGTTTAGACCTGAAATATCATTTAAAACATTTAGAAAACTTTGATACATAAAAAAATGCTCCAGATAGCTGCTTTAATGTGAACATGACCTAAGTTTTCAAAATATGTTCTAGGTGGAACATGGAACTGGACAACAGGAATTTCAAACTATGTCAAATGGGATTCAAATGAGCCAAGTACAGGCGACTGTGTCACCGTCACCTCATTGTCAAAGAAAATGGCTTCCCAAAGCTGTGACATCCGTTATCCCTTCATCTGCATGTTTGAGAATGTGCTTCTGGTAAAGCAGAACAAGAGCTGGGAGGAGGCTCTGGAATACTGTCGAGGCCTCATCTCACCTGTCAACAACAAACGCTTTGATCTGCTCAGCATGCAGCCTGGAGATGAACAGGGGTATTTGATGACCAAAATTATGGAGGCCACTACTGTGGAGGTGAGTTCAGTGAAAGGAATGCTGAAATGATCCATTTTCTTAGCTGCAGAACTGCTACTTTCCATAATGATTGAACATTTAGAAGGTTTTTGTAAACAATCCAGTAATATGGAAAATACACACTGGTGTGGGAAACTACGACTATACATGGATATTGTTGAGTCATGAAAGAATAGATTGTCCCTATGTCCATCAGTGAGAAGGCAGAGTTAGAGGACTCAGGAAAAGACAACTGTATTACATTGGCTGAGGTTGTTGAGGTAGATTAAAAGCTCCCTGTCACAATGTCAAATGAGATGAGATCTCCCCTGATGCTGAAAGCTCTGGATGCTGTGTGGCTATTGGATTTGAAACACATTTTCAATGTTACATAGATAACAATGTCTGCAGAGTGGGAGAGGGGTCACACGTTTTGAAACGAGGAACCAAAGCGTGTGCTTCAACTATTACAGGACCACGCTGTTCAGCCACCCTGGGAATGTTTTGTTTAGAAGGTTGGAAGTGATTCTCTTACCGATGATCAAATCTTTGATCCAGGAGGAGGGGTGGGGTTTTTGTCTGGATTGTGGAACAATAGATCAGATATTTATACTTGTAGAATTGATAAGATGTTCATGGGAGTTTGATTGTTCCGTTCACATATCTTTTATGTTCCTAAGTGGGCTTAGAACTGGTTTACCTGGAAGAGGCGATGGAAGTATGCAAAGCAGGGTTTGCTTTTTATTTGCTGTAAGATCCCTGAGTAACCTAAAGCATGAGCTGTGGTCACATCCATGACACAAAGTTGAGCTAATTTTCAATGTTGGTTGAACTCATCCTGATTGTGTTTATGAAGTTTATGAATGGGATCTCAAGGTGTCTGGTTTGGTTTTATCTTTGATTTCTGCAGATAATGTTCTATTGGCAAGATTGATCTTATGTGTGCAGGGTAACAGCCAATGTCTGCACGTTCATCAAATGAAAACAGACAAACTGGAGTTGGAGCTGGTGCTGCTTTACTAGGTGCTTTCTTTCATGTTCAGCATACAGATATGTGGCATCTGCATTCCTGACTGAGTGTGTGTTCGCCGTTGATGCGTTCACTGACTATCCGTAAAAATGAAACATTTTTACAAAACACTACATCACTCCCTTTTTTTTAACAAACAAAAAGTGTCATCCGTAGCCTATAAGATACACATGCACTATAACACTACTTCAGAATTCAGAACTAATCCTAAGAGCATATAGTATGAGCGGTAGTAGCGTCAACACATAATAAAACATACTGTTCAATGGTGCATTAAATAAGTTGCTCTAATGAGAACAGTGAACACGTCTTTAGCTGTCATTGAAACACAAATTGCTAAAGCAATGCAAAACAAATAAAGATTATCATGCCTGTCATATTGTCCATTCTTTTTTTTTCTTAACACTCTTTCTTTTTACGTTTTATGCTTTATGAGCTAGTTGAACTAGGCACATCATAATCATCCAAATATGCTGGGCGTCGCCTGCAACGCCGGCGAGGATGCTTATGCGATGGACCAGCACCAGCAACATCCTCGTCCTCACTGCCAGAGTCAGGTGAGACGAGACGGGCACCAGCATCGAGCTTCTTGAAGAAGGAGGAATTCCTCGTGATTGAATGTCTGTTTGCACTAGCAGTGACCATCGAGCCATTGATGTGAGTGACAACGTGGGGGTCACTGTTGTACGATGTCGTCAGCTTGCTGCGTCTTGGTTGTCGGTACAGTACAAGGTCGCCCGGTTTGAGGATACTTGGCTTGGCGCGATGCCGCAAATCTGCATGGAATTTCATCTTTGCCTTTGCAGTTCTGTCACGATTCCTTATGTCAGGATCACCGGCGTTCTTCACAGCAGTGGAAAAAGTTGGAATCTTGGCGTGCATTTTACGCCGAAACATCAGCTCCACAGGAGATGCTTCCGTGGTGCTGTGTGGGGTAGAGCGGTACTCACCGAGGAATGTGTTGAGTGTCTGCTTCCACGGGAGGCTTTGGCTCACTGACACTCGAACAGCTTTTCCAAGTGTGTGCATAAAGCGCTCCGCCATTGCATTGGCTTGTGGCCATAAGGGTGTTATCTTTCTGTGATGGCAGCCCATATGTGTCAGGAACGTGGAGATCTGCTCACTGTTAAAGGGAGGTCCGTTATCGGTTTTCAGGACCCTGGGAATTCCAAACATTGAAAACATGTTATCCAGGACGGGGATGACAGTGTTAGCTGAAGTGGATCTGACTGCCTCAACCAATGGATATCGACTGTACTCATCCATGACGACAAACAGGCAGTGGCGGCTGGTGAAAACTTTTTTGGGTGGGGCGTATTTTTACAAATCAGTTTTCAGATGCGCAAATAATCACATATCACCACTAGAGCAGGGAATGAAGCAAAATATTTTCATCTGACTGAATATTGAGCTGGTAAAAATCTCTACCACCAGTTCTCTAACAATGTGGTGCTGTTAGGTCTAATTCTACACATCAAACAGTAAAGAAATCATAAAGTCTTTATGAGAAGATCTTAGAATAATATCAATATAATCAGATACAAATAAAAATAAAAACAACCACAATGTGGTCATAACAAAAGTAAGAGTTTCAAGGAAAAACTAACCTGACCTACACAAGGTCAGAAACACAACTTAATATTCACAATCAGCTTTCTACTGACACCACAAACACACAAATCCATCTCTAACTAATACAGTGTAGTGTTGTCCACTATGTAGTTAAACCTTGTAGTGTGTATAAAAGCTATGTTTTATTACTCACCTTCCACTTTATCTATCACAGCTACCGAGGAGTTAAACCGAGAGTCTGTGTGCTCTGGATACCTGGGTTTGAACAACTGTTTGTGATAAAAGCAGGATTATTCTAGATTCTATTTAGTTGCAGGGAGCATTTATGTACCTGTTATTTGACGAATGGAAGCTGAGTCAGGAATAAATATATTCAATACTTATTATAAAAGCTGACGAACATTTGTAAACAGATTAGCATTTGAGGTAGCAAGTTGGTTAGCATTCACTAAATGGTAGATGTTCTAAAATTGATCTTCTGAGTTTAGAACCTGAGTCTCGCGGTGAAGACTAGGGAGTTAGCTTAAGGGTTTAGTTATCAGGGAGAAGGTGGAGAGGTTACTTTGATGAGCAGCCTAGTGGTATAGGATTAGCTTTATCAAAGTAGCCTGCTTTACCAGGTCATGGGTCGTACTGCACCTCGCTCCTGGATCACGTCCGGCTGGTGGAGTTCGACGAGGAAGCGGAGATTCCCCCTCGGTCGATCTGGGAGCCCTGACAGGTCTATCGACCCGCCCGGGCGGCGGAGAGCGTCCGTGGATGCGGAGGTCAGTGGGACCCATCGCTAGCCGGTTGATAGCTGGCTGTCTTACCCATTCTGGTTGGAATAGAGAGGCAGGTGGATGTTGCCTGCTCTCAGGGGTAAGAAGCTTCTTCGACTGCTACGGGGCTTGACCCGTTACCGGGACAGTCGGCATCAATAACCCACTGTGTAGCGAGTGACAGCGGCTATGTTGTCTCCTCCGAGGCTGGCGGAGAACTGGATTCTTCCGTGCGGAGCAGACAGCTGAGAGCTGTCAGTGAACGTGGGCCAATCAGGAGACTCTAAACAAGACACGTGACTCAGGCTCTAAAGTCCTACGTCACCTCCGTGTGAGGAGTGTGGAAGGTTTTACTTATTTATCCTTAGCAAGGTGGAAATAAGTAATAATACTGATTTAACCTTTTAGCAAAGTAACAATAATACTGAAGCTGGATCAAACATTCACAATGCTGTAAGAGAAAGTGCATTAATCATTTAAGACATTTCTGTAACAGATTAAGGTGTCATTTTAGGAAGAGACACCAAGAGTCTTTATTATTATTTTTATTTAAAGTCCGGTGGCTTCTTCCGATACGACCGTGACCTTGGAGGAATGTTGATTCAGGTTAAAACATAATAAAAGAGTCATTATAATCCGAGTTATTGGGAAGAAGATGGATTATTATTTTAGATGATCACGTAGGTCAGAGGTCAGAGTGTATATTGATCACGCTACAACAGTCAGATAATTAATGTTACAATTCAGACAACAAACACTAACCAAGCAAGTCATGACAATCAGCTCAACTACTGAAGTGAATTAACAACAAAATAAAGTCACATCCACTGATATGTCCCATCAAACCCAGTCAGACCAAACTTCCTTAAAACGCCATAATAATTTAATGAAAAGTAGAGAAAACGCATGAAAAACGGGCTAAACTACATAAACCAACGTATTCAATCAGCAGTACCTGTATTTCTCTAACATTCGGCAGACACCTCAACAAACACATGTCACTATTTAAGGTATAAATTCACTCATCAGGACTTAGCACTGCTAGCCGCGGCTAGCTCCGCCTATGGGGTTTTTGAATGGGAAAATCCGTGACAGACACATAGTTATTAAGAAAAGAAACAAACAAACAAAGTCACTCACCATTGAGTTGATGAAATCAGGACAAATGGAATTATTCGGCTTGTTTTCACAAGCAGGAAAGAAGGATTCTTTGAATAAATATCCATTTTCTACCTTCCATTAAAAAGAGAGCAAGAACTTCCGGTTTCAGTCTGAGCAACACTCCAGTCTCCTAAATCAAATCAAATCAAACTTTATTTCTATAGCACCTTTCATGCCCCAGCGAGCAACAGAAAGTGCTTGACAGATTAAAAAGACTCATACAACCCACATTCCCTCCCTTTCCCACACATAGAACAATTATGACACTCTCCCCTCCCAGTCCAAAACCCATTCCCAGGCACACATACACATAAAAACCACAGTAAACACTATGTTGAGCTCAGATGGCTCCAGTAATGAGAAACACGCCATCTAGTGGGCCCTCTGCCTCGTCAGCTGTAGAACCAGGTCAGCAGCCAACACACCAAGGAGGGTGGCAACCCCCGCCACTGCCCGGGCCCTACCGGGGAGCGCCCGAGCCGCCACTGCCGACCACCGGTCCCAAGGCAGAGGGCTCCACAGAGGAAACACTGGAGGATTAAAATGCGTAGCATATAAAATAACGAGAACTTATATGAATAGTAAAATGACCAATAAAATCCGAATAAAAAACTAAATAAATAATAATCAGTTAAAAGCTAATCTAAAAAGGTGGGTCTTGAGTCTATTCTTAAAAACCTGAACATTCTCTGAGGTCCTCTGGCAGTCCGTTCCAGAGGCGAGGGCCGTAATAACTAAAAGAAGCTTCGCCGTGGGTGTGCGTCCTGACTTTAGGGATGACTAGGAGACGGCTGCCAGAGGAGCGCAGTGACCGCGAGGGTTCATATGGCAAAAGCAGTTCAGAAAGATAAGAAGGGCCAAGACCATTAAGACACTTAAAAACCATTAACAGTATCTTAAAATCGATCCTAAAACATACGGGGAGCCAATGCAGTGATTTTAAAACCGGAGTGATGTGCTCCCGCTTCCTGGTCTTTGTCAGGACACGGGCTGCTGAGTTTTGTAAAAGTTGTAGACCTGAAGTACTCTTTTTGGAAAGACCAGAAAGCAGGGCATTGCAGTAATCAATTCTACTGGTGATAAAAGCATCAGCGTCTCCGTATTGGCCCGAGAGAGAATGGGGCGGACTCTGGCGATGTTTTTGAGATGATAAAAACCTATTTTGGTGACGTTTTTAATGTGAGGGATAAAAGTCAGCTCAGTCAAAGATCATGTGCGCATGTCACACAGGGACGCTGAAGACCTGCGTCCCGAGCGATCTCCTACTTTTTGCACTCAGTGCGCATGCGTCAGGAAAAAATTGCCAGTGCGCATGCGTCAGGAGCAGAAAACAATGCGCTATGTTGGGACGGCGTCCCGTCCAGACATGCGCAGTAGAACCCAAAGAAACACGACCTATCGGTCCAGTAAAAAATAGTAAGAAAACCTTTCTAAACTACACCTAAATGCAGATTATACACAGCACTTATTGTATATATAATGGATGGCTCGTTTAGTTTTATTTTTATGTTAGTTTTTTATATTTTGTGATCCTATTTCTCTTCTTCCTCTTGGGACTGGTGGGGCGGCGCCCGAGCGCCCCCATGGACGGGCCGCCATTGGTCAGTTCGTTGCAGATCTGTTTGTACTTGCATAGCACAGGACCTTCTTGTGTGTCAATGTTGATTGTGTTCCAGGCGTTGTCTGTTATGCAGGCCTTAACCCTCTGTAGGACTTGGTCCTTGAGGGTCGCCTCTTTGATTTCAGCTAGGGTCATTGCTTTGGGTGTGGCATGTTGAGCTAGGAAGTTGACACTTTTGTCGCCCTGGTGTGCTTCCCAGGCTGAGAGGAAATTGGATGCCGGGACATGTAGTCGGCTGGGTTCTCAGTCCCTTTTTTGTAGACCACTCAGAAGTCATAGGCTGCAGCCGCAAACCCCATCGTTCAATCCTCGCAGGTGGCTTTGAGCAAGGATTATTCCATATCACCTCTAGTGCTTTGTGGTCAGTGACCAAAGTAAACGAGTGTCCATATACAGTAGGTAGAGATGAAAGTGTTCACAGCTCCACACTATGGCTAGAGCTTCTTGTTCAGTCTGTGAGTAGCGTCTTTCTACATCTCTAAGAGCACGGCTAGCATATGCTACAGTGTGTCTCTCACCCCCTTGTCCAAGTTGATAAAGAATGGCACCTAGGCCAACAGGGCTAGCATCCACGACGAGTTCTGTATGTTTGCCAGGATCAAAATATGACATGACAGTGTCACTTGTCAGACTGTCTTTAATCGCGAGTAGAGCTTTGGCTTGTTCAGGACCCCAGTACCAGGGTGTGTTCTTTTTGGTTAGTTCTCTGAGCGGTGCTGAAATGGATGCAAAATCCTTGATAAAACGTGAGCAATATGTAGCCATGCCCAGCAGGCTCCTCATCTCAGTGGGGTTGTCCGGCGCACTTGCTTCTGTGATGGCAGTAACCTTTTTGGGGTCTGCAGATATGCCACCAGCTTGAAAGATGAATCCAAAAAATTCCAGCTTGGATTTATTGAACTCACATTTGTCTCTGTTTAGCGTAAGGCCTTTCTCCTTGAGTCTCTGAAACACTGCCGTCAGGCTGCTGTCATGATCAGCCTGCGTTTTACCGTGAACAATGATATCGTCACTGAGGTTTTTTAATCCATCAATCCCTTGTAGGACTTGGCAAATTGCGTTTTGAAATACTTCTGCAGCTGACGATATTCCAAAGTTCAGACGTTTGTATCTCCTTAGACCTTTATGGGTGCTGAAGGTTGTGATGTATCTGCTGNTTCGACTGCTACGGGGCTTGACCCGTTACCGGGACAGTCGGCATCAATAACCCACTGTGTAGCGAGTGACAGCGGCTATGTTGTCTCCTCCGAGGCTGGCGGAGAACTGGATTCTTCCGTGCGGAGCAGACAGCTGAGAGCTGTCAGTGAACGTGGGCCAATCAGGAGACTCTAAACAAGACACGTGACTCAGGCTCTAAAGTCCTACGTCACCTCCGTGTGAGGAGTGTGGAAGGTTTTACTTATTTATCCTTAGCAAGGTGGAAATAAGTAATAATACTGATTTAACCTTTTAGCAAAGTAACAATAATACTGAAGCTGGATCAAACATTCACAATGCTGTAAGAGAAAGTGCATTAATCATTTAAGACATTTCTGTAACAGATTAAGGTGTCATTTTAGGAAGAGACACCAAGAGTCTTTATTATTATTTTTATTTAAAGTCCGGTGGCTTCTTCCGATACGACCGTGACCTTGGAGGAATGTTGATTCAGGTTAAAACATAATAAAAGAGTCATTATAATCCGAGTTATTGGGAAGAAGATGGATTATTATTTTAGATGATCACGTAGGTCAGAGGTCAGAGTGTATATTGATCACGCTACAACAGTCAGATAATTAATGTTACAATTCAGACAACAAACACTAACCAAGCAAGTCATGACAATCAGCTCAACTACTGAAGTGAATTAACAACAAAATAAAGTCACATCCACTGATATGTCCCATCAAACCCAGTCAGACCAAACTTCCTTAAAACGCCATAATAATTTAATGAAAAGTAGAGAAAACGCATGAAAAACGGGCTAAACTACATAAACCAACGTATTCAATCAGCAGTACCTGTATTTCTCTAACATTCGGCAGACACCTCAACAAACACATGTCACTATTTAAGGTATAAATTCACTCATCAGGACTTAGCACTGCTAGCCGCGGCTAGCTCCGCCTATGGGGTTTTTGAATGGGAAAATCCGTGACAGACACATAGTTATTAAGAAAAGAAACAAACAAACAAAGTCACTCACCATTGAGTTGATGAAATCAGGACAAATGGAATTATTCGGCTTGTTTTCACAAGCAGGAAAGAAGGATTCTTTGAATAAATATCCATTTTCTACCTTCCATTAAAAAGAGAGCAAGAACTTCCGGTTTCAGTCTGAGCAACACTCCAGTCTCCTAAATCAAATCAAATCAAACTTTATTTCTATAGCACCTTTCATGCCCCAGCGAGCAACAGAAAGTGCTTGACAGATTAAAAAGACTCATACAACCCACATTCCCTCCCTTTCCCACACATAGAACAATTATGACACTCTCCCCTCCCAGTCCAAAACCCATTCCCAGGCACACATACACATAAAAACCACAGTAAACACTATGTTGAGCTCAGATGGCTCCAGTAATGAGAAACACGCCATCTAGTGGGCCCTCTGCCTCGTCAGCTGTAGAACCAGGTCAGCAGCCAACACACCAAGGAGGGTGGCAACCCCCGCCACTGCCCGGGCCCTACCGGGGAGCGCCCGAGCCGCCACTGCCGACCACCGGTCCCAAGGCAGAGGGCTCCACAGAGGAAACACTGGAGGATTAAAATGCGTAGCATATAAAATAACGAGAACTTATATGAATAGTAAAATGACCAATAAAATCCGAATAAAAAACTAAATAAATAATAATCAGTTAAAAGCTAATCTAAAAAGGTGGGTCTTGAGTCTATTCTTAAAAACCTGAACGTTCTCTGCA
>SSNR01000317.1:84668-96872 GCA_006937965.1 Callopanchax toddi | reverse complement strand
AACAGATTAAGGTGTCATTTTAGGAAGAGACACCAAGAGTCTTTATTATTATTTTTATTTAAAGTCCGGTGGCTTCTTCCGATACGACCGTGACCTTGGAGGAATGTTGATTCAGGTTAAAACATAATAAAAGAGTCATTATAATCCGAGTTATTGGGAAGAAGATGGATTATTATTTTAGATGATCACGTAGGTCAGAGGTCAGAGTGTATATTGATCACGCTACAACAGTCAGATAATTAATGTTACAATTCAGACAACAAACACTAACCAAGCAAGTCATGACAATCAGCTCAACTACTGAAGTGAATTAACAACAAAATAAAGTCACATCCACTGATATGTCCCATCAAACCCAGTCAGACCAAACTTCCTTAAAACGCCATAATAATTTAATGAAAAGTAGAGAAAACGCATGAAAAACGGGCTAAACTACATAAACCAACGTATTCAATCAGCAGTACCTGTATTTCTCTAACATTCGGCAGACACCTCAACAAACACATGTCACTATTTAAGGTATAAATTCACTCATCAGGACTTAGCACTGCTAGCCGCGGCTAGCTCCGCCTATGGGGTTTTTGAATGGGAAAATCCGTGACAGACACATAGTTATTAAGAAAAGAAACAAACAAACAAAGTCACTCACCATTGAGTTGATGAAATCAGGACAAATGGAATTATTCGGCTTGTTTTCACAAGCAGGAAAGAAGGATTCTTTGAATAAATATCCATTTTCTACCTTCCATTAAAAAGAGAGCAAGAACTTCCGGTTTCAGTCTGAGCAACACTCCAGTCTCCTAAATCAAATCAAATCAAACTTTATTTCTATAGCACCTTTCATGCCCCAGCGAGCAACAGAAAGTGCTTGACAGATTAAAAAGACTCATACAACCCACATTCCCTCCCTTTCCCACACATAGAACAATTATGACACTCTCCCCTCCCAGTCCAAAACCCATTCCCAGGCACACATACACATAAAAACCACAGTAAACACTATGTTGAGCTCAGATGGCTCCAGTAATGAGAAACACGCCATCTAGTGGGCCCTCTGCCTCGTCAGCTGTAGAACCAGGTCAGCAGCCAACACACCAAGGAGGGTGGCAACCCCCGCCACTGCCCGGGCCCTACCGGGGAGCGCCCGAGCCGCCACTGCCGACCACCGGTCCCAAGGCAGAGGGCTCCACAGAGGAAACACTGGAGGATTAAAATGCGTAGCATATAAAATAACGAGAACTTATATGAATAGTAAAATGACCAATAAAATCCGAATAAAAAACTAAATAAATAATAATCAGTTAAAAGCTAATCTAAAAAGGTGGGTCTTGAGTCTATTCTTAAAAACCTGAACATTCTCTGAGGTCCTCTGGCAGTCCGTTCCAGAGGCGAGGGCCGTAATAACTAAAAGAAGCTTCGCCGTGGGTGTGCGTCCTGACTTTAGGGATGACTAGGAGACGGCTGCCAGAGGAGCGCAGTGACCGCGAGGGTTCATATGGCAAAAGCAGTTCAGAAAGATAAGAAGGGCCAAGACCATTAAGACACTTAAAAACCATTAACAGTATCTTAAAATCGATCCTAAAACATACGGGGAGCCAATGCAGTGATTTTAAAACCGGAGTGATGTGCTCCCGCTTCCTGGTCTTTGTCAGGACACGGGCTGCTGAGTTTTGTAAAAGTTGTAGACCTGAAGTACTCTTTTTGGAAAGACCAGAAAGCAGGGCATTGCAGTAATCAATTCTACTGGTGATAAAAGCATCAGCGTCTCCGTATTGGCCCGAGAGAGAATGGGGCGGACTCTGGCGATGTTTTTGAGATGATAAAAACCTATTTTGGTGACGTTTTTAATGTGAGGGATAAAAGTCAGCTCAGTCAAAGATCATGTGCGCATGTCACACAGGGACGCTGAAGACCTGCGTCCCGAGCGATCTCCTACTTTTTGCACTCAGTGCGCATGCGTCAGGAAAAAATTGCCAGTGCGCATGCGTCAGGAGCAGAAAACAATGCGCTATGTTGGGACGGCGTCCCGTCCAGACATGCGCAGTAGAACCCAAAGAAACACGACCTATCGGTCCAGTAAAAAATAGTAAGAAAACCTTTCTAAACTACACCTAAATGCAGATTATACACAGCACTTATTGTATATATAATGGATGGCTCGTTTAGTTTTATTTTTATGTTAGTTTTTTATATTTTGTGATCCTATTTCTCTTCTTCCTCTTGGGACTGGTGGGGCGGCGCCCGAGCGCCCCCATGGACGGGCCGCCATTGGTCAGTTCGTTGCAGATCTGTTTGTACTTGCATAGCACAGGACCTTCTTGTGTGTCAATGTTGATTGTGTTCCAGGCGTTGTCTGTTATGCAGGCCTTAACCCTCTGTAGGACTTGGTCCTTGAGGGTCGCCTCTTTGATTTCAGCTAGGGTCATTGCTTTGGGTGTGGCATGTTGAGCTAGGAAGTTGACACTTTTGTCGCCCTGGTGTGCTTCCCAGGCTGAGAGGAAATTGGATGCCGGGACATGTAGTCGGCTGGGTTCTCAGTCCCTTTTTTGTAGACCACTCAGAAGTCATAGGCTGCAGCCGCAAACCCCATCGTTCAATCCTCGCAGGTGGCTTTGAGCAAGGATTATTCCATATCACCTCTAGTGCTTTGTGGTCAGTGACCAAAGTAAACGAGTGTCCATATACAGTAGGTAGAGATGAAAGTGTTCACAGCTCCACACTATGGCTAGAGCTTCTTGTTCAGTCTGTGAGTAGCGTCTTTCTACATCTCTAAGAGCACGGCTAGCATATGCTACAGTGTGTCTCTCACCCCCTTGTCCAAGTTGATAAAGAATGGCACCTAGGCCAACAGGGCTAGCATCCACGACGAGTTCTGTATGTTTGCCAGGATCAAAATATGACATGACAGTGTCACTTGTCAGACTGTCTTTAATCGCGAGTAGAGCTTTGGCTTGTTCAGGACCCCAGTACCAGGGTGTGTTCTTTTTGGTTAGTTCTCTGAGCGGTGCTGAAATGGATGCAAAATCCTTGATAAAACGTGAGCAATATGTAGCCATGCCCAGCAGGCTCCTCATCTCAGTGGGGTTGTCCGGCGCACTTGCTTCTGTGATGGCAGTAACCTTTTTGGGGTCTGCAGATATGCCACCAGCTTGAAAGATGAATCCAAAAAATTCCAGCTTGGATTTATTGAACTCACATTTGTCTCTGTTTAGCGTAAGGCCTTTCTCCTTGAGTCTCTGAAACACTGCCGTCAGGCTGCTGTCATGATCAGCCTGCGTTTTACCGTGAACAATGATATCGTCACTGAGGTTTTTTAATCCATCAATCCCTTGTAGGACTTGGCAAATTGCGTTTTGAAATACTTCTGCAGCTGACGATATTCCAAAGTTCAGACGTTTGTATCTCCTTAGACCTTTATGGGTGCTGAAGGTTGTGATGTATCTGCTGTCAGGGTGAAGCTCAAGCTGGTGATATCCGGCTCTCAGATCAAGTTTGGAGAAAACTGTCACACCATTTAGCTCATGGATGACATCGTCCATGGTGGGAGTGAGGTGGCGCTCTCTCTGTATGGCCGTATTTGCCTGTCTCATGTCAATACAGATTCTGACTTCATCTGGGTTTTTGGGTTTGGGCGGAGTAACAATCGAGGAAACCCATGGCATAGGGCCAGTCACTGTCTCTATGATGTCATTGTCCTCCAGCTTTTGCAGCTCATCTTCTACTTTTTGACGAATGTGAAATGGGACACGCCTGTGTGGTTGAGTGGGCTGTGGGCTGAACGCTGGTGTCTATGTGGAGCTTAACTGCGAAGTCTGTCAACTTGCCTATGCCCTGGAAAAGCTCAGGGTGGCTGTCAACAAGTTGATCTGCTACTGTAGGCTTCGGCGGAGGTGACACGCTATTGACCACTCTAATGAGGCCTAACTGTGCAGCTGTGTCATAGCCAAGCAGAGAACAGCCCTTGCCTGTCTTCACATAGAACTTGCAATCAGTCTTTATATTGTTTGCCTCTGCCTCGCACGTAAACATGCCAGCTAGTGGTAGTGGGGCAGTACAGCCATAGGGAAAAACGTTGGTGTCAGCTGGATCTAACCGTGGCCGTGGTGACAACATTTCTAGGGCAGACTCACTGATTACATTTACAGTGGCTCCTGAGTCCAGTATCACTGAGATTTCAACACCTCCTACTTTGATGTTGGGGTATTCTTATTGTCTGCGCTTGTTGTCACAAAACCGTAATCATCACCACTGCTAGATGAGTCCTTGTTGTTGCTGCGTGTGGAGGTAGTGATCGTGAACACTTTCCTATTGGTTTTGTGCTGTTTGTTATGCACTTTGGATTTTGTATCATAGTTTTTTGCAAATTGCTTTTGTTTTGACCTACATTGTCTAGCAAAGTGATTTAGCTTACCACAAGCTTTGCAGTCCTTTCCACGTGCAGGGCAGTCTCTTTCATGTGGATATTTTCCGCCACAATTTCTGCATTGATTGTTTGGTTTACTTGTATCCGGGATGGTGTTATTTTTGTTCAGTTTTCCCCTCTGTTGTATGGCATTCACTGATGCAACTGCTCCTTGTTCCATGCCTGTTGCTTGTTGTTCCGATATTTCCATTGATCTCCCGTAGTTGAGAAGATCTTCCAAACTCAGGTCAGGCTCCCTCAGTGCTCGTCTACTCAGCCTGGATGAGGTGCAGCTCTGTATCAGCTGTCCTTTTATCTCCAGATCCACATCAGATAATTCACAATGTTTAGCAAGAATGCGTAGTTGTGTGCAATATGTGTCCAGATTTTCACCAGATAATTGCACTGCTTTTCTAAATGTGTACACTTCATATAGGACATTTTTCTTAGGTGAAATGTACGTTTCCAGCTTCGTTTTCACATCTACATATCTGTCCGTGCTTACTGCCAGCGTGTCATAAATGTCGTGCCCACGTTCACCGGCTAGGTGCAGTAGTAAAGCTTTCAGTCATGCATCTCCAGAAATGTTGAATGCAGCGGTGTAGTTCTCGAACCGCTGAACCCATTTTGTCCATCTCGGGCCGATTGAACTGGGATCTGTTTCAGTATCAAACGCTTGGAGAGCGGGAGTAGTTGCAAGCGACATGTTCTATTGTTGCTCGTTTAGTTAGCGTTAGCGTGGTTAGCTTATAGCACAGCACTTAGCTTGTCGGCGCAGAGCTCTCGTCCGATTACCTTCTCCTCTCCTCCAGTTAGTCCTCGTCGCCAATGTGATGTCTGCACGTTCATCAAATGAAAACAGACAAACTGGAGTTGGAGCTGGTGCTGCTTTACTAGGTGCTTTCTTTCATGTTCAGCATACAGATATGTGGCATCGCATTCCTGACTGAGTGTGTGTTCGCCGTTGATGCGTTCACTGACTATCCGTAAAAATGAAATATTTTTACAAAACACTACAGTAAGGTGGATCAATAGGTGGGAATCAGCTCATCTAAGTCCATAGTTCTTAAACAGAAAAAGCAATGCATCTGAATAGCAGCCTTCAGCTCTTCTGCATTGTTCGGTCTAATGTCTCTCATCTTTCTCTTGGCAATGATCCATAGATTCTCTATGGGTTCAGGTCAGGCCAGTTTGCTGGCCAATCAAGCCCAGTAATCCATGGTCATTGAAGCTGGTTTTGGTACTTCTGACAGTGTGGGCAGGTGCCAAGTCCTGCTGGAAAATGAGTTCAGCATCTCTAAAAAGCTGGTCTGCAGAAGGAAACATGAAGTGCTCCAAAATCTCCTGGTAGTGGCCGTGTTGACTCTGGACTTAATAAAACTCAGTGGACCAACACCAGCAGATGACATGGCTCCACAAATCAACACAGACTGTGGAAACTTCACTCTGGACTTCAAGTATCTGGGATTGTGTGTCTCTCCTTTCTTCCTCTAGACGCTCTGACCTTGGTTTCCAAATGAGATGCTAAATTGTCTGTCATCAGAAAAGAGGACTTTGGACCACTGCACAACAGACCAGTTCTTTTTTACTTTAGCCCAGGTAAGATGCTTCTGACGTTGTTTGTTGTTCAGGAGCAGCTTGACAAGAGGAATATCTGAAGCCCATTTCCAGGATCCATCTGTGTGTGGTGGCTCTTGATTCTGTAACTCCAGCTTCAGTGAAGGTCCAGCACTTTTCAATGGCCTTTTCCTGACAATCCTCTCCAGGCTGTGGTTATTCTTGCTGCTTGTTCACCTTTTCTTCCACACTTTTCCCATCCATATAACTTTCTATTAATGTGCTTTGATTCAGAACTTTGAGAACATCCAACTTCTTTAGCAATGACCTTTTGAGTATTTCCCTTCTTATGGAGGGGGTCAATGATGGTTTTATGCACAACTGTCAGGTCAGCAGTCTTCCGGATCCTGCTAAACCAGATTGAGAGACCATTTCAAGGCTCAGGAGTTGTTTGTGAGGTGTTTAAGATTAATTAGCTGATTAGTGTTTGACACTTTGAGCTACAAAATTGAACCTTTTCACAATATTCAAATTTTCTGAGATCTTGTATTTGGAATTTTCATGAGCTGTAAGCCATAATCATCACAATTATAACAAACAATGGCTTGAAATATCTCACTTTGCATGTAATGAGTCTATCTCATTCACCTTTTAAGTTGAATTACTGAAATAAATAAACTTTTGCACAATACTCAAATTATTTGCGTTTCACCTGCATCAGTGAATGACTGAATCACTGACTGATGTAAAGTGCTTTGTAGTCTGTGACTTAGAAAGGCGCTATACAAATGCAGGAAATGTACATGCTGCCTTTGTGACCTGATCTCTGACATGGAGGAAAATAAACAAAAAAATGGACAGACAAGACTAAAAATTGAGTTTTCATTATAGTAGATCTTAAGGTGATTACATATGAAACTCATTGATTGATTTTTTTTTTCTGTAGGTGTGGACTGGCCTGCGTTTCTTGGCTGGCGAGTGGATGTGGGTGAATGGGGCAGATATGTTCTACACCAACCTGCCCCTCTACCCCATCCTGGAGCAACACTGTGGAGCCTTATCCAAGAATAATCCTGCCATCATGGCAGCCAGAGACTGTTTGGAGAGAAAAAACTTCCTATGTTATGTTTCTTGGCTATAATTATAGAGAATAAATATACCACAGCATCAAAATGCTTAGCTGTAGCATCAAAGTGCCAGAGAATCTCTGCAATAAACAGCTACTTCACCACAATCCTCATAAGCAGCCAGAGATTTGACTTGCTGCATGTCAATCTATGTGCTTTGTTGTGAAGGAGAAATCCAAACGGGGCTTTGAGCATAAATGATCTTTTATTGAAAACTATATTTAACTGACAGTTTTTCTGAAGTTAGTTTGTTTTAGGTAAAGCACAATCAAAGTTTATGAGTGAATAACTGAAAAGGATTTATTTACAAAAATGCAATGTAGCATTCTTAAGTTGTCTTTAGGTAGGATTTTATGGAAAACAGAGCATTATTGTAGTTCATATACAAATGCAAAAAATGTAATGGAAAACATGTTGCCTGAAAAATGCTTGTTTTGATAGTATAGTGTTTTAAGTTGGGATGCACTGATACCACTTTTTTTCAAACCAATCCAATACAGATACTTGGATTTGAGTACTTGCTGATACTGAGTACTAATACCGATTCTTCTACCGCACAAAAAATACAATGAATTGGAAGACATGTTGTATTCTATTTTTGGTTAACTTTAACAAGTACAAGTATATGGTATCGGCCCGATAGTGATACTGGTATCGGTTCCTGGTATCGGTGCATCCCTAGTTTTAAGGTTCTCAAAAAGTAATTAAATTTAGAATAAATTGCTTAAAACTTATAGAAAAAGGCATTGTGTTACTCTCATAGTAAAGTTTTTTGATTTAACAATTTGTTTTACATGAAGAACTATAGCTTATTTTACTGTAGTGAAGATTACAGCAAACCTTACTGTTTATAAATCTTTGAGTGAAACTGTATAATAAAAATATGTGTATCCATGTGTGATTATATTTGAATAATGTGATTATTTTTATACTGAGTATGTGTAGAGAATAGTTTGAATTTTGTTTCTGAAATGACAAAAACAAAGCAACCCTGCTTTGCAGATGATAACATCTGCACAGAAATAGGCACAGTACTATAACTAAACCTTGATCCTACATTATTGATCTAAAGCTTCAGAGTTAAATCTGTTAGTGGTGAAAGACATAACATGAACTTTGGCTTAGACAGGAAAAAAAAGTCTAATTTTACAGGTTTTGTCCTCAGACGATCTGTCCAATAGGAATGTAATCCTCAAAAGTCACTTAAAACTCTGTTCAGTAATACAGTACATCTACAAAAACATACAGGGTTTTAAAATTATTTTATTTTTGGACACATCTTGATCTTTTTTAACCTTTTATGTATGAGAAAATAAAGTTTCAAAGTGATAAAGTTGTGTTTTAAGTAAAGGTGAGCATAGGTAAATTGTTTAAATCTAGGTTAATCTAGATTAAAATGGCTCATTTGAATTCTGCCAAAGGGTTCATAATACCGGTGTGAATGAGCATGAGGCTGAAGAATCGTGATACTTCAAGTCTAGAGTTTAAACAGAGGCAGCAGCTGAACTTGACTCTCCCTGATCCACTGTTTGGATCAGCTGTTACTAACCTACACTGTAAAAAAAGTTGATATACATACACACACACACACACACACTGTGTTTTTGATGTACTGTTACAATAACAGTACTTTTACATAAAATACAGCAAGTTTAAGGTACTGTGTATAGTTAATATATTTGATTTTACATTTGCAACAATATTACTGTAATATAAACAATAACAGAAATATTGTTATATTTTACAGTTTGAAAACTTCAGTACTAAAAAAATACAGTAAATTCTAATAACTGAGTTATACAGCTATAACGCTGTCAATATTTTTACAATAACTTGTCAATTGCTGCCAGTTACTGTAAATTTTAGTTTTAATTTTATAATTTAAGGTACTGAATATAATTACTATATTTGTTTTTACAGTTGACAAAAAATTATTGTATTTTAAATAACATCAATAAGAGAATACTGTTATATTTTACAGTTAGAAAATACTACTATAATAAAAACCACAGTAAATTCTAATTACTGTGTTGAGTAACACAGTAATAATGCTATAAATATTTTTTACAGTACTTCACTTGTCAATTGCTGCCAGTTACTTACTGTGAATTTCACAGTTTGAATTAATTACTATATTTGTTTTTACAGTTCATAAAAATATTACTGTAATTTAAATAACATCAATAAGAGAATACTGTGTTATATTTTACAGTTAGAAAACACTACTACATTAAAAACTACAGTAAATTCTAATTACTGTGTTGAGTTACACAGTAATAATGCTGTAAATATTTTTTACAGTACTTCACTTGTCAATTGCTGCCAGTTACTTACTGTGAATTTCACAGTTTGAATTAATTACTATATTTGTTTTTACAGTTCATAAAAATATTACTGTAATTTAAATAACATCAATAAGAAAATACTGTGTTATATTTTACAGTTACCAAATACTACTGTAATAAAAAGTTACAGTAAATTCTAATTACGGTGTTTATTTATACAGCAATAACGCTGTAATTTTTTTTACAATAACTTACTTGTCAATTGCTGCCAGTTACTTACTGTGAATTTCACAGTTTGTTCGTTACAGTGTAACAAGAAATACTAAACCTGTCAGAACTTCCCTCAGAAACCCAGACCTGAGTCACGACTGAGCTCATTTTAACAACCTAGTCTGATGGTTGATCAAGTTATCAGGGTGAAACATTTTAACACTAAAACACATTGATCTGTAATCAGAGGTCTGTCTCCTTTAACTTTACAGCTGTTTTCTGAGGCTCACTCTGTTTTAATAGTTTTACTGTAGAAACCTTCTCATCTCCTGACAGTAAAGGATTAGATTTAGTTTACAGGTGACCTGATTAAAGCATCAACTCTCTTTTTTACCACATCAAATAACTTCAAACTGACTTTTTTCACCTGTCAAAGTGATTGTAACATCCAGTTTATCTGTAATGGATTAAATCTGCCTTAAAATGACTTTATTTCTCTACTGTTTATTTCACATTATCCTATAGGGCTGTTTCATCATGTTTTTTGTTAAATAAAACCACTTTGGGGGATTTAAACATTAATATGAGTCTCTGAAAACTAAAGACAAGCCTCTGATAAAGTCATTGACAGATCGATGTGTTTGATTTGTTGAAGCTGTCAGTTATGCTGAGAAACACGTGTTTGAGCAGCCTGCCACATTCACTTTATTAACGAGAGGCGCGTGCACAGCTGAGGCTGTCGGCCCAAATAGCACGTCGGTTCACCAGGAAATGCCTGGAACCCAGACAGCCAGTCCAGACCTGGATGATGACTTGGTTGGAGTATTGCACAAACTCTACCAAGTTGTTGCCACGGGTTCGTGACTCGCTCAGCGCTCTGCCGTGTCTCCTCCAACCTGAACCAAGCTCCGAACCACACGGTCCAGTTCAGGAGGAGGGGGTGTATGCCGAGGTTGGCACAGGCACGCGGCTCCCGGACGCTCCTCTTTCACCTCCTTGGGTCCAGGTGAAAGTCCTGGACCGGAACCAGCTCCCGGTGAAGGAGGTTCAGGAGACATGTGTAACACTTACTATAGTTAAATAATAAGCGGTCTAGGTTGAGTTATGGTTGAGTTAACTCTGGACCAGTATCAGGAAGTTCTAGGTAAGACTACGGAGCCATTAAAGAGATCAGCAGAGAAAGAAACCACTCAGTGAAGGTTCAAACACAGTTGTATTAGAAAAAATAGAAAAATTAAACCCTGCCTATCTAAAGCCGGCTTCCTGTAGTGCACAAGCGCACTTTAAATGGGCCCCAAATAAAAGAAAACAACTGGAAAACAAATTCCCTTTCAGAGGATTGCTCCAAAGAGTTCAATCAAAGAGCTTCTGCTCCTGGTGCTCAGTCCACTTCTCCTTGGTGGGAGAACTCAAGTGTCTTGTGTGTGTAATTACTGTTTATTTCACTGGTTCTAACACTACCCGGGTAGTTTTTCTAAAGTGCTAGTCTTATCTGCATCCAATATTGACGTGATAGTCTCTGACGACGGGTCCCACGGCTGATCACACCGTACTCTGGTCCATCTACAGTCACTCTCCTTCGGGTTGGGTCGCCACTGAACCCACCGGGTTCAGATCTTCAATGATCCAGTCCTGATCAAAAACCAATCTATGCACACAGTACAGAATGCATACATTACTATGTTGTCTTTGCTTATCCATCACTCATCTGTCAAATATTATTTAAGTATAACTAATTATTTAAGTTATACAGTGTCTCAATCATTGTAAAATGAACTGAGTTACATCACACAAGGCATCTTAGTGCAACTGAAAACACAGATTAATCCTTACATTTACCCTTTTAAGAATAAATGAATTTAAACAATATATTATTTCATATCTATATTTTTAACAGCTCATTTTAACTGTTTTTAAAGATATTTTAACTTAACTTTTTTCTTTAACATATCCATTTTTAAAGCATTAATACTTTAACAGATTTATATGAACTTCCTCTTATTTATAAATATTTTATGAACTTCAACAATCAGCAATAAACAATTTAACATCTTTGATCAATTTACAATCATAGCATTTAGCTTTGAACCTTTCTCAAAATAATTGACTTCTAAGTCAGCAAAACTAAAAGTGTAAGTAAGTAAGTAAGTAAAGTTTATTTATATAGCACCTTTCACAGAAAAAATCACAAAGTGCTTCACAGAAAACAGAATCAAACATGATAAAACAAATAAAATCAATAAAACAAACAAAATATCATTACAAATCAAAATCATTAAACAACAACAAGAGAACATAAAAGAGTTATTTAAAAGCAGTTTTGAATAATTGGGTCTTCAGCTGCTTTTTAAAGGAGTCCAGACTGTCTATACAGCGTAAAACTAAAGGAAGGTCATTCCAAAGTCGCGGTGCAACAGACTGGAAGGAGCGATCACCTCGACTTTTAAATCTGGTCCTTGGAACTGTTAGGAGATTCTGGTCTGTGGACCTGAGAGCTCGGGTTGGAGCGTACGGCTTTATCAGTTCAGTAACATAAACAGGAGCTTGACCATGTAGGGCCCTGAAAGTTAGAGTCAGGATTTTAAAATGAACTCTACATTTAACAGGTAACCAGTGCAGAGAC
>SSNR01000317.1:59460-75780 GCA_006937965.1 Callopanchax toddi | reverse complement strand
AGGGTACAGCCTTACAGGACTGATTGTTTTTATCTTTTTTTTTTTCTTATCTTAATAACTGCTCACTATAGTAATAAAGTAATAAAATAACGGCACTCTGGGGGTTTGTTTTGCTCGTCACAAGCAGTGATAAGTGGATCAGTTTTCTATATAGAGAACGAACGGTCTCCCTGAACTGTCGTCACTTCCGGTTTGGTGAAAAAATTGACAATTCTCACAAAAACGAATCCAAGAGCCTAAATAAGCTGAATTTGTGTAAATTTTTATTCAGAAAAAGTTTCTATTATATTTCTCTAAACATTTGTTTAAGGGAGTGTCTAACTTAAAATATGCTCTTTAAGCTAATAAACACAGCAACAGCAGCTAGAACGACGCATGCGCGGTTGACCGGTTGTCACAGAAACCACTGTTCACTTGGTCAGTCTGCGCCTGCGCATTGTGAAGAGCGGCAGACGAGAACATAGACATATGTATGCACAGATGCCTCTTTACGCCCTCGATAATGGTTCCAGCGCTTAATGAGGCGTCTACATTTGTATATCTATGCCGGTTAAACCCAAACACAGAGGTGTTGTGGACGTGAGCTCACTGACCACTACCAGGGGTGTTAAACTCATTATGGTTCAGGGGCCACATGCAGACAAATTAGGCTACATTCACACTGCAGGTCTTAATGCTCAAATCTGATTTTTTAATCAAATCTGATTTTTTTGTCTGGCTGTTCACACTACAACTGAAATGTGACAGCAAACAGTCTCCAGTGTGAACGAATCACGGCCCCAAAGCGGCCCGCATGCGCAGACGATGACAAGACGTCACACATAACGTGCTCTGTTTACGGAAGTAAAATGGCTTTTGCAATAGACTTGACCATGGCCCAATTACGGTAAGATCTCTTTAAGGCTGAAATACACCGGAGACATCAGCGCTGCGCCACGTCGCGCTCGCACCGTTATTTTGATTAAAAACCATGTTAGTCCGTCAGATCACTCATCACACGGGACCGCCACAGCGCTTCCCAGAAACGCGAGTCCACGCCACGGCGCTAAGTTCACTTGAACAGAATTGTCACGTAATATATTACTAATCAAGTCCAAAACCTCACTTTCTGTTCACCGCCTGCCTCCGTCTCCAGTATCAGCTCTACGTGTTGGAGCGTTTCCCTCCGCCGGCGCATTTAGTGGTCTGTCTCCTGTCGGTCACGTACGAGGCGGATTCAATGCGACATGTCCGTTCAGACTGGAGTCGCTTCCAAAAACATCAGATACGTATCCGATTCAGTACCACATATGAAAGTGACCTGGGTCGGATTTGAAAAAATCGGATCTGTGCCGTTCAGACTGTCTTAAAAAAATCAGATATGGGTCGCATGAGGGGAAAAAAATCAGATTTGAAGCGCATTTGGCTGCAGTGTGAACGTAGCCTTAGATGTCAAGTGGGCCGGACCAGTACAATCCTAAAATAATTACCTATAAATAACAAGTGCATGTTTTTCCCCACGTTTTCATGCAAGAAAAATTACAAGTACATTTGAAAATCTTCACATTTATTCAAAAACTCTTTTACAAAACACAAGATAAACAAATATTTCTTAAGACAATTGTGCAGAAGTACACAAAACTTTTATTGTCTTAAAATATTAATACTAAAAGATTTCCAACATGTGGAAACACCTGGATGAGAGAATAATTTTCTGCAGTGTTCAGACTGACCCTCGGTCTGGTCTGGAGGCTCTGCCTCGTTTTCAATGAGGGTCTCTATTGTTTATAGACCAGTGTGGGTTTGGTACTGGTTTATCTTTTCAAATAGGGTTAGGGTCTGGGTTTGAGGAACTCAGTGTTTCATCTAAAACTGTATAAAACCAGTAAATCCAGGTGATGCTGACTGGACACCATCAGTTTCACCATGGTTTCATTTAGATCAGGTCTGAGGAAAAACACAGATCTGGATCCAAACCCATTCAGGTCTTTGTTCTTCAGTGGCAGGATGGTGATCTGTGCGCCCAGCTGACGTCCAGCTCTCTAGTTAAAATTATCAGCTTCAGCTCAGCGATGCTGTAGCTGGCGTGCGTGTTGTTGTGATATACACTATGTAGTTAAAACCTGGCGTAGCTCGCCATATGTAGCG
Source organism: Callopanchax toddi (assembly GCA_006937965.1). Taxonomy (NCBI): domain Eukaryota; kingdom Metazoa; phylum Chordata; class Actinopteri; order Cyprinodontiformes; family Nothobranchiidae; genus Callopanchax; species Callopanchax toddi. The sequence goes on along the minus strand of SSNR01000317.1, from coordinate 73,653 downwards.
TTTTGAAATAACTATTTAGTTATTTTAACTACACCCTCTTCAATAACATTAGCTTATTTTTGGTTTATAATGAAAAGTGATAAACTGTCATTTAACCCTGATAATAGCTAATATTTATTGAAGGTATCTAGGTTCTTTGAAAGAGTACAGTGAATTGAAATACCTTATTAATAACGTGAAGCTGAGGCAGATAAAGATTGAACAATCGTTTAATTTGAAAAACCTAAGAACACAGACAGATAAGACAGTTTGAAAGTTTGATGTAAACACAATTAATATTCTTAAACATGTTGAGGATGTTAAAGATAGTTTAATTGTGAGTTTTAACGGACCGTAGCATATGTTTTAATGACTAGGGAAGTTAGTTAATTTAGTTAACCTAGTTGGGACTTTAAGAGTCAATTTAGGCTAATTTGAGTTTGGATTTAGTTTTGGCTTAATTTAGTTTGGAAGAATTAAGCTTTATCAAAGCAAACCTCTTGATCAGAAAGTGGTGTTCGCTCACTGAAAGGTGGACGCTCCTGGATCTGGCAGGCGTTGGTTTCTCCACGAGCTGAGGCTGGAGTCCCCAGACTCGGAGTGGTGGTCCTGGAAGGCGTGGCCGCCGAGGACCTCGCCGGACAGTCCGTGGATACGTCCCGGTCAGCAAGGGAGGCATTTCAGCAGGCATGCTGAATTCATTTCTGATCTTCCCGTGGTGAGGGAGAGACTGAGAGGCCTTGTTCAAAGCTGATGAAGGTTCAGCTAAGATAGCAGCATAGCAGCTCCAACTGCTTCAGGCTGTAGCTCAGACCAAGACTGAGACTGTATGAAGACTCGACAAGACAAGACAAGCCAAGACTGACTTGTACCGGAACTGAGTATTAGTTTTGAGACGAGTTATCTTAAATTTAACCAAGCAGAAGATATTAAGTGTACTAATCAGAACTGAGTTAGTGGAGTTGTGAATGGTTCTGATTGGACAAGGGACTGTGAGGGAGTTACCAAGTCACATGACTTTCACCCGTTAACACTCACATTATAATGTAGAAAATGCATGAAAATAGCAGAGAAGCATTATAACACTTTGAGTGTGAGTGTGTAGGTGACCCTGAACAGGAACAACCAGAGAATGTTCTGTAAACAAGAGATTACAGTTGGAACACCAGTCATTTGGTGTTAAAGAAGAGACTCCTAAGGTCATCTGGGAGATGGACACTTGAAAGTGGACAGTAGGACACCTGTAGGGATCTTGATTCAGGTTAAAACATAATCCAAGAGTGATTGTATTCCAAGTTATTGGGAAAAAGTTGGATTATTGTTGTGATGGTCAACAGAGGTCAAAGGTCAGAGGATATAGCCTATTTGGGGAGGCTACAGTGTCGAGTGTAGAGCCAGAAACAAGCCAAACGCGCGGACCAGGACGCACAGAGCGCAAACGCTCCAGCTTGGCCACTGATCTCTGTGCGTAACGCGATCGGAAGCCCTGGCCTCACGCTGTGACTAGATGTGGAGGATTCATCACTGGTGAAGTTGACAGGCACAGCGCGCAGGACGGCAAGTTCAGTGGCGCGCTGCATCCAACAAACGCGCTTTGGATGCGACGCGCCGTTTCCACTGGCTGGAATAAACCTGTAAGGCTAGAGACGTGCAGTTTCACCGCCGATCCTTTTCGGTTTTTGTGGTGAAAGGACGGAGCGGAGGGATGAGTTTTACAGCGACCGCGTAGACAGGTGAACCGAGTGGGTCGGGCTGGATCCTCCGAAGGAGGATCTTGGCACGGGCTGCGTGCGTCAAAGGTCTGATTTGAGCGTCTGGACAGCAGGAAATGATGCTGACAAGCGCTCAGCCTTGCTTCAAACGCAAGTTGCGTTAATTGCGTTATTTTTTTAACGTGCATCATAATTAATGCGTTAAAGTCCCAGCCCTAATTTTTTTATTTTCAAAATTCATCCAGCTGGCCGTATGAATGACACCCCTGATTTAAACGGATGCTCACTACTGAGCGTTCCGGGACGCTATGAGTACGTTCTCAGCATCCCGAGAAGTGGCAGAACGCTCAAGAGCTATTTTTAGAAGTGCCGGTACTGCGTACCGCCGCGTACCGGCCCACTTCAACCACCTAGCTTCATCAAACTCTGACCTTCAGCTCTTGGTTCACAGTCAAGTGTGAAGTGGCTGGAATGAGGATCATCACCTCCAAATCTGAGACCATGGTTCTTGACCTCATAAAAGTTGGCTTTCACCTCCAGGTCAAGAAAAAGGTCCTACCTCAGGTGGAGGAGTTTAAGTATCTTGTGGTCTTGTTCATGAGTGATAGAAGGAGAAAGTGGGAGATCGACGGGCAGATTGGGGCAGCGTCTGTTGTGGTCAAGAGGGAGCTGAGCCAGAAAGAAAGGCAAAGATTAACCGCATGATCTATGTTCCAATCCCCGCCTATGGTCATGAGCTTTGGGTAATGACCGAAAGAACAAGATTAAGCAGCTGAAATGAGGGTCACGTCTAGCTGAGGTGACCCAGGCAGAACAAACACCCAACATGTTAACATCTTACCAATAGATGAACACAGACTAACAGCACATCTTCTGTTTACAGCTACGTAAATGAGTGACAGCTGGAACTGCCAATCACACAGCAAGACACAGCAGAGTCAACAGATGAGCATGTGGGTGGGTCTAATGGGAAACAGTCATTAGGCTTGTTCGAGATGAACTACGCCTCGCCTGGAAAACAGATGAGAGCAGGTGGACGCAGCAGGGGGCGTGGCCAAAAGTCTGCTTTTAAGTCAAACAGATCTTCATAAATGTAACTCGTGGGTGATGATATGGCTGAAGATATTGCATTAATGTCCAATAGCAGATGACTTTCCTTTTTTTTCAAAATCTTTATTTAAAATTCAAAGTATTTCAAAACAAATTCAAGAGTGAACAATATAAAGTATCAGCAACAATAAAGTAAACTAAATAATAGACATATATCCAGAGAGATCAGATCAGTCAAAGAAAAGAAACAAGATGGTGCTCTGTACTAAATGATATGATTATAAAAATCAGACAATAGTTTTATTAGAACTTTACAAAAAATGGAAAGGTCCCTACTGAAAACTCTTTGAAACAAATCACATTTCTCATTGTAGCCTTTATGGTTGACATCATCAACGTGGCATGTATTTACTATATATATATATATGTATATATATATATATATATATATATATATATATATATATATATATATATATATATATATATATATAATAACATTTCGCCACAGGATGTTTGGATCAAAATGTGAACCAATCAGATCTCAGATCAGGTGAGAGCCAGGCGTTTCCCGTCATGCCCTCGGTTTTGCAGCCGGTGGAGAGCAACTGCAGCCGCCTTGCTCGAAATCTGCGTCTGCCTTGATCTCACGAGTTTGTTGTTGCCTACGTATAGGCATGACATCAGAGCAAGTTGGCGTCAAGTCGGACAGAAATCTAACCTGCATGCAATGCGCGCCGATCACCGGTGATCGAATCTGCGCAGAACTGGTTCATCTCGAACGCACCTATTAGCTGGAGCGGCTGTTTTCCACTTGGTCCTATTGCTCAATGACTCATCCACTTAAAGGTGTGGTTTACTCATTTTTTATACTTTGCAGTGTTCTCTAGTGTAAATCAATGCCTTATGAGTCATTTTTATAAAGAAAAAAGCTATGATGTTTCTGTTCTATGATGCAAAAGTTTGCTGATTTGTAGGTCCGCGTGAAACAGTAGGCTTCCTCATTATTAATAATGATATGCAGAACCCTGCATATCTGGTGGGACAGCCATGCTTGTCACTAAGTTTCTTCAGTTTCTAAACATAATGTGCAGTGTGTCCCTCTCAGCTATCTGCAACAGGACCAATTACAAGAGCTGCAGCAGAGGGGAGGGGAATCTGGACTTGTGACAGGGTTGCTTGTTCCATTGCATTGGGATATGTAGTTTTAATGGTGTTTGTACTGTACAGCAATGGGCTGAAGTATAAAATGTATTAAATATGATCTTGAAGCCAGATACAATCGTTACCTGGGCCACATCTGGCCTGCGGGCCTTGAGTTTTCTCACAAGTGACTGCAATGGTAAATGGCCTGTATTTATAGAGCGCCTTCTTCTAGAGTGTTTTTTTCTTCTTCCCACACTCCCCAAAGCGCTGTACAACACAACAGTCATTCACCCATTCACACACACATTCACACACTGGTGGGGATAAACTACTTTTTTGTAGTCTCAGCTGCCCTTGGGCACACTGACAGAGCGGATGCCATGCACCGGCGGCCGCCAAGTACCTCTGACCACCACCAGTAGGCAAGGTGGGTGAAGTGTCTTGCCCAAGGACACAACGACAAAGCAATCCAGCCAGAGCTGGGATCGAACCGGCGACCCTCCGGTTGCCAGACTGGCCACTCTACCAACTGAGCTATACGTCGTCCCAATGATGGTAACAACATATTTTGTAGTCAAACCCAGGTCACTATAGTGAAATAATGTCAACCTTTTCTGCCATGAAGTCGCTGTCATCTAAATTTGGATTGATTCAATAACAAGATGCACTAATACCATTGGCATCCCATGATTCTCAAAATCTTTTATGTGTGTTGTTTCTAGAAATGCATACACCCTAATAGGCACAACATTCAACACAATGAAATTCAAAGCTGCTCTGGAATGCAGGCATATCTATTCAGTTGAGTATTCTCATGAGAAATCTGAAAATTCTGTTCAGCACTTCATCATTTGTTGTTATAACAACACAACACTGACTGATTTGTTGAGGGACATAATCATTTAAGGTATTTGTTTGTTCCCTGGTGTCTCTCAGGATAAATGTTTTTATTTTTAAGCCTCTAGGTAAATCTTGACTTGATTTGCCAGCAGTCAAATATTCAGTAGTGAAGCAGCATCAAGAAAGAAGTGATTGTTACTTTGTGTATGCTAATCAAATGACTTTTCTGAAAGGTGGTTCTTAATATAAAACATCCAGTGGGATATTAGTGGCGAACAAACCAGCAGCAGCAAGAACAGCACATCAGAACAGAACAGGTAGGTACACATCTCAACATTCTAACGCTTCGAATACTAAAGGTTTTATTGATTTGTATCAGTTTAAACTTTCTGAGCTTTATTCATTTAAAATCAATGCAGCATTTCTGATACTTTCTACTTTAAAAATTGTGCAGATGTTTTAATTTTCTTTTGAAATAATACTTTAGCCACTCTACTGGACTCCATAGCCAGTACCCGATTTTGTTCCCTTCAATATATCTACCCTTATTTTGGCTATAGTGAAAAATTGACACATGTTCACTTGTCTGGCAGCTTTTAAGTTTTCAAGAAAAACAAACAAAACCCCTCAGGATATGATTTTTTTCTGTACAGTTTTCTGATTCTGTTTCATAGAGCTGTCAAATATCTCTGTTCCTCATTCAACACCTGACCTCGCCCACCTTCTGTCTTGAACTTGTCCAGTTGAACAGCATATTTGCTAAAACGTCTACATTTTTAAAACATATTTTTCTGTTTTGTAGTTTGTTAAAAGTGTCTTCTAAATGTATAATTTTAAAACAAAGCAGACAGCAGAGCACAGAGAGACATGACACTCCTTTTACTCTTAATTTTTTCGTGTGTTTAACAGCTTTAGCTTTCTGAGGATTTTGTCTATAGCTATGCTGCTAAAGGGCCTCCTCTACCTTTCCTCTTGTGCTGTCTTTCTTTTTTGATGTCATGTCTCATCCTTGCTTCCACAACTTGTGTACTTAATATTAGTGAAAATGAGTCTTTAAACTTTAAAATATTACCTGGAAAGTATCTCTCCTTTATACCTCCTGGGGAAAATTGTGGTGTGCTTCAACACATAACACTGCTCAGTCCTCCATTTTGCTGGTAGTCATAAATATGGATGTAGGAGTGCTACTATCAGCCTCGCTCCTCTCGCTGATTTCACAGCTTCCTCTTCCAGATACGCTCTGCGTTTTGCATGGTCGACTGTGCACGGGAAGTCTTTGCATGAACTAAGTGCTGTCAGGTTGCTGTCCTTTTGGAAAATGGAACCACTCCTCTTGATCCCAGGAGCTTTACTTTTGAGACATGTGAAGAAGTGTCTTTACCCTCATGGGACACCCTGCTGTTTTGCTTATTCCGAGGTTAATTGTGTCTTGTGGTTCCACTTCTCCTGGGGCTGCTGGGTTCTGTTGCTGGCTGAGCTATCAATGCTCCTTCAATTTACTTTGATTCAACATGGCATGTGATAGCTATCGCTTCTGCATGACCTGCTTATTTTGGACCAACTGTTTCTGGACTGCAATGACTTTCTGGTGGGACCGCCCACTGGGGCATGGAAATTGACTCACCCAGCAAGGAAGGATGTTAAGAGTCCAAGAAGGGAGCCAGCCTCTTTTAATGTGTGTGTTTTTGTGTGTGGATGCGTGGGTGTGCGCACAGAGTCGGGTAACATCATTTATTTTTTGTTTTTCTGATTGTTTCACAGGTAACTATTCGACAGCCTCCACTGTCTTGTGCTGATGGCTGACTGGCTGTCAAATTATTTCAATATTTCAATTTACATTTTGATTTATATTTGTTAAATGGTGTGACCTCACTCCTCCTTTTCATTTGTCATCACAGCTGAGAGTTACAGGTGGAGACTACGGATCCTTTAGAGACTGATTTTTTTCATGGGTGCAGTGCTAGAGATCCTGTTTATCCCCAGTTGCATGTCACAAGTGTTTGAGGTGATTTTTGTTGGTTTTGATTATTTTTAGTTTGGTGTAGTCTCTCACAGGTAAGACTCAGCCAGCTCTGAATAGTTTTATCTATTTGTAAGAAGGTCTTGATTTTATTTTTTACCCTAATAAAATAAAAAAAAAAGTTTCAAATGAATTCAACTGGACTTCTTTGGTTCTTTGAAGACGTTTCTCTTCTCATCTGAGGAGCTTTGTCAGTTCTAACTGGAATTTGGGAGAGTGAAGCTGATAAACTGTCTGTTGATGCTTAACGAGCTGAAACTACCAGTGAATCAGCCTCCTCCCTACACACTGAGAAGTCGTTGATGTTTTTAGGATCTATTGTGTTGGACCGGTCCCCTTGTGAGTTGTTTTGATCAGATACAGGAAGGTGTGAATTAGACTGAAACTGTCTGGGGATCAGGTTCAAAGCTGCATTATGCCCGGTATGGTCCAGACTGGCTCAGTGAATGCCCAGTGGGCATCGCCCAGTATGACAGGTGGCCAGTCCATGCCTGCCCTCTGTTTAATGTAGGTTTTTCCCGTTTGACGTAGATGTCTTCCTTTACTCCTCTCTCAAACCATAGGTTTTTTCTGTCCAAAATGTGGACATTGTGTCCCTTGTCCTTGAGGTGGACTGCTGAGTCTTGACCTGAAGAGGTGTCTCTCCTGTGTTGTGCCATGTTTTTGTGTAATTGTTGTTTTGTTTCTCCTAAAGGTCTGGACAGTCCTCACTGCCCTGGACTGCATAAACAAAACCACTACGCTGCTGTTTGGTGTCTGGTCCTTTGGATCAACCAGTTCTGTCTGAGGGTGTGAAGTTTACTGGGATGTTGCGTTTAGAGAAGATTCTTCTCAGTTTCTCTGAGACTCCTGCTACGTATAGGACGATGATGCTTTTTGTCCTTGTCCTAGTCTTTTCCAGACTTCTTTGCTGATTTAACAAAGGCCCAGTTTGGGTATCTGCAGGTCTGGAGAGCTTCCTTGATGTGTTTTTGATCCTTTTGTTTCTCTTCAGTTCTGAATGTTCTCAGCCTGATGGTGTAAAGTCCTGATAACTGACAGTTTGTGTTCCAGTGGCTGATGTGAGTCAAAATGCAGATACTGGTCTGTGTGAGCAGGTTTCCTGTAGACCTCGATGCTGAGACTTCCATCCTGTTAGGTTGCACAGTGCAGTCACAGGTAGTATCAGCTTGTTAAGCAAGTCCAGTTGCCTTCATTTTAAACCCTTTTTGCTTACCATGACCTGGATGACTGAAAACCTTCAACCAGAATCTAACCTAATAAAATTCATGAATATTTTTGGAACCAAGTCTCCAGCTTCCTTTATAGCATCCTATGCCTCTTAGGTGTAATTTTTTGTGTTATCATGGTGGTGTTGTAACTATCCCCATCCATAATAATAATAATAGTAATAATGCATCTGTTTTATATAGCGCTTTTCTAGGTCACTCAAAGACGCTTTACAGAGTTGCATTATTCATTCACACAGTCATTCTCACCGGTGGTGGTAAACTACGACGGACGTCTGTAGCCACAGCTGCCCTGGGGCAGACTGACAAAAGCAAGGCTGCCATTCTGCGCCATTGGCCCTTCTGACCACCACCAACACTCACACACAGTCACACTGGCAAGTTGGGTGAAGTGTCTTGCCCAAAGACACAACGACAATCTAACCCAGCCAGAGCTGGGGATCGAGCCGGTGACCCTCCGGTTACCAGATTGGCCACTCTCCCAACTGAGCTAATGCCGCCCCGTTACCACTTGTTACATAAGGTATCAAGATCTACATACATGTACAGTAGGTAGGTTCATTTAAAAGTATGCAAGAAAACGTTTATGGTTGCACTTTCAATAGTAATAAACCATTTACTGTATTGACATTGTAAGAGATCTATAGCTGTGTTAATGTTTTGTATTATGAAAAATATTGTTAAAATTGTTTATGCTCACCAATTTGAAAATGTATTTTCTACAATAGATTTCTAAAAATGAAGTGCAGCCTCTCCGGAGCCTTTCTCCTCCTCTTCATCCTCAGCAGCATATCTTCTGGATTAACATCAGTGGTGTCAAAGGATTATGAGCACGTTGAATTTGGCTCCACCTGGAAAAGTGCACAAAATTTCTGCAGACAGTGAGGCTTCCTTTTGATTATTTGTAAATAGTAGAATGAGTTTACAAATACAGTTTTGTAGATTTAACTGTTTGATTTTTTTTGTCCTGAAAGCTACTTTGATGACTTGGCCACCATCTATACCCAGTCTGATATAAACAGCGTGAACTTGAGTGAATATTTCACCTGGGTCGGTCTGCACAGAGATGCAAGTAATAGGGGAAATTGGAGCTGGTCTGACGGAGATAACTCCCACAGTTATGACTGGGCAGAGAATGAGCCAGACCAAAGTGAAGATTGTGCAGCAGTCTTCTACCCTGACAGGAAGTAATGTGACACTGTTACTGAGCTTTTGTTTAACAATAAGTGTTTTTGCATGTTAGATTGTGCAGATCAATTTAAAATCAAATAACCATATATTGCTGTTCAGTGTCAAAAAAAGAAAAGGGAGCACAAAATAGGACATCCTAGTTTAAGTGTTCCCTTTATTTTTTGAGCAGTTTATATATACGTATAGATATTTTAGAAGATGGTTTGTTGCATCAAATTATTATTTCATTTATATTTCTTTTGATAGGTTTTATGGCGAAGACTGTAATACTTATTTCATCTTCACGTGTCAGAAGAATGACATCACCAACGCTGAATACTTCTCCATACCGGTAGCCAAAAATTGGTCCCAGGCCCAGCAGTTCTGCAGATCTTCCTATAAGGATCTGGCAAGTTTCTCCAATTCCATCAACATCATCACTGACCAGGACCTTTTAATCTGGATTGGGCTGTACAGAAATGGTAAAGAATTGATAAATTAACTTGTAACACATTTGTTTAATAATTTAAACTTAATAACTCATTTGCTGATAAAATAAAAAGGTCATCACATTCGGCTAAGCATCTCTCTGAGATTTCAGATAGCACCTGCTCTGCTGGGCTGCACGTATTATTGGTGGGGATGTGGTGCTATTTCTGCACCCATGGATTGAATTATTGGTGGGGACAATTCAGTGATTGCTGGGTATTGGTGGGGACATGTCACCTCCGTTCATGCCAAATCTACGCCCATGCTTGGACCACCTCAGCTGACCCCTTTCAAAGTGGAGGGGTAGTGGCTCTACTCCAAGGTCTCTCTGGATGATGGAATTTCTCACCTTTATGCTAAGACTGAGCCTTGTCACATTAAGGAAGAATCTTATTTCAGCTGCATGTTTCCTAAATCTTATTTTTCAAGTAACAAACCAAACCGTAACCTTTTTTTTTTTGTTCACTTCCAAACAACTTCCCCAGTCTGGGTCAGCTCTACCAACCATACACAACTTTGGTTGGGTCCTGCTTTCCTTTCACAGGTTATTGGATGTATGGTCAAACCTCTTCAGGGTCAACCTAAAGTCCATCTCCTCTCTGAATTCCTCCTATGCCTAAAGATATATTTTGGTCTTTTATCAGTTTTTTAATCTACAGTAAGGATCATAACCACTGGTGACATCACTCAGAGCGAGCAGAGCCTCTAGAAACAGGAAGACATCCTCTAACTTGAGCAATACTCATCCACGCGCATACCAGGAAAGACACTGCTACAGAAAAATAACAAATGTGCAGATACAGTATTTTTTTAAAAATAACTCTTGCTCAAAAAACTTACACTGATGCATTAGAATTACCGTCATGTTTTGTCTGGAGGTGAGGATCCAACATAAGGAGGCTGAAGGAGGTATGAACTAAACTGAAGATACTTTATTATAAAACAGAGGGCTGGCAATGCAGCAAAACCACAAAAAACCCAACTAACAAAAACCAAGAAAGCACTGGGAGAAAAAACACAACATCCGGGCAGGAGATCAGGAACAGGAAGACAGGGCAGTTTACAGGGTGGGGGCAGTATATATTTGGTATAAACTGTATGCAAGAGAGAGTAATCAGAGGGTTGAGGGACAGCTGAGTAAAGGCTAGTTTATACTTCTCCGACAGCACGTTTGTGCTCACGTGCACACGTATTGATGGAGACGTTTTTGATTTATACTTCTCCGTCAGTGTTGTGAAGCAATTCTCCACCAGGACAGCAGAGGGCGCATAACTTTTCTGCAGTAATGCCTCCGGGTGACCAAAGTTTGTTTACTTCAGCTTAGTAATGGACGACAGAGAGCAAATTTTTTATTGAGTTTGAACAGATTGATCTCAAGGAACAAACAATGTTGTTAAAAAGAATTAAACGGGAGTGAAGGAGACGACGGCGTGTGTTGAATGTCCGTCCGGTGAGGACGAGGCAGATGACGAGTGAATATGCAGCTCTTGTTCAACCTGTGAGGGACACTGATGGATGATATAAATGTTGTAGTTCTTCTGCCAGACGTTTCTCGAGCTGATCCATATTTGCTTCCCTGAGATTCTACTATTACTAGTCTGTTGAAACCGGCCTCAAGCTGGAAATGATCACGAGGTGTTGAGCCAACCAATCAGAGACGTGCGCTCTCCGTCTCGTTCGCCGGATAGAAAAGTGAGCTCGACTCCGTCCGTCTTTGTGGGCTTGTCGGAGAGCCCTTGCGTCGACGGATAATGGCGTTGCATGTCTCCGTACCAATGCAGATGGAGCAGTATAAACTAGCCTTAAGTGGGTTAATTAACAAATATGCAACTGCTGTGACTGGGGTGACAGGAGGAGGAACAAAAAACAGAGGCCAAAACTAACACTAAACACAAATGGGCACGAATCATGAAAATGACCTGTTTGTAAATCGCTACAATTTTAATTGAGAGTTTGTTTATGGTTTAACCCAAATGTCTGAATTGCTATGCTATGTTGCTGCAGGATCATAAACACCACAAACTAAATAAGAGCAATTTGGCTGACCATTCTCCTATCAGAGAATGTCTTCCTGTTTCTAGAAACTCTACTTGCTTTGAGTGATGTCACCAGCAGGTATGGCGCTTATAACTGATGGAACACCCCTTCAAAATGACCAGTATATCCCTTTAAGCTTTTGCATTTGTATCCACCAAAGCTGCAGGCCTTCTAGTCATACCTGTCATCCTCTACAGGCAGTACTTTAAGTGGGGCGGAACGGAACGGTACGCAGTACCGGGACTTCTAAATTTGACCCCTCAGCGTACCGGCACTTATTTCCAGCGTTCCGTCCGTACCGGGAGTTTTTCTGGTATTACGTCAATATAATTTTGAGCTTTTCCGGTGGCCGTAGTTGGCGAGCAGCGCATGGCGGGAGGTGCGGAGGGCGAGCGCGGTGGCGGTGCAGGAGAAACGCAGGTGGATGAGAGAACTCATCTGTCAGCTGTATTTAGTGACTCCAGGAGGGTGGCAGAATTTGGTGAAACACCGGATCAGAGAGGAAAAGCGGAGACTCGCGTCCCCGGAACGGACCGCTCCATGATTGGCTCAGAGCTCGGGCTGAGATAATTCTTCAAATTGGTATTAAAAGACAATAATTTAAATATTAATGACGGAGAGCTCGTGCGCTTATGGAGAGGAAAGCTGCGCGTCATGACGCAGGTGGAGAGGAGCAGCGCGCCATGGCGCAGTGGATCAGACAGGTGGAGGGAGGAGGAACTGAGATAGCAGCAGGTAGACTCTTTAGTAATGATCAGATCATTGTCAGTAATAAGTTCGTTATTTTGGGGCACAAAATGGACCAGAGTGTCAAACAATGCTGACTTTTCTGTGTCTGAAAAGCAGTAAAAAAAACAACTATTTTTCCTCAAAACGTTATTTCAACCACAAACTAATTAATGGGGATCTTGTGCACAAGAACATATGTTTAATTATTTAAATATATATATAAATAATAGATTTCTATTGGTATTGTAAATATATATAAACAATAGATTTCTGGATGGATGGATGGGTGTCTACATGGTGCCTTCAAGTTTTTGTATTTTTTCATCCTAGAAAAAGTCAGTAAAACCTGTTTTTATCCAAATGAAGGAGATTTATGGTTCATTTTCTACAGATCAAGTAGCCATTAGCCCTCATCATTACTACAACGTGAAATTTACAGTCAATCCATGTGATTGGTATTGGTGATCGGCAGCAAAAAACGTGATCGGAGCATCTCTAATTATTATACATAATAACCTGGCGGCTGTTGCTAGCTGTGGTCGCAAGGTAGCCGGTGCCAGTCGTGGCGGTAACCCCCGTACCCGCTGGTGGACACCAGAGGTTAGGGGAGCCGTCAGGCTGAAGAAGGAGGCCTACAGGGCGTGGCTGGTCTGTGGGTCTCCAGAGGCAGCAGACAGGTACCGGCGGGCCAAGCGAAGTGCAGCAGTGGCAGTTGCCGAGGCAAAATCTCGGGCGTGGGAGGAGTTTGGCGAGGCCATGGAAAAAGACTATCGGTCGGCTCCAAAGAGGTTCTGGCAAACCATCCGGCGCCTCAGGGGAGGAAGGCAGCAACTCGCTCACACTGTTTACAGTGGGGACGGGGAGCTGCTGACGTCAACTGGGGCTATAGTCGGACGGTGGAAGGAATACTTTGAGGAGCTCCTCAATCCCACCGACGCGCATTCCGAGGAGGAACCAGAGCTGGGAGACCTGGGGACGGACTGTCCAATCTCTGGGGCAGAAGTCGCTGAGGTAGTCAAACAACTACGCAGCGGCGGAGCCCCAGGGGTGGATGAGATCCGACCTGGGTATCTCAAGGCAATGGATGTTGTAGGTCTGTCGTGGCTGACACGTCTCTGCAACATTGCGTGGTCATCGGGGGCAGTTCCTATGGAGTGGCAAACCGGGGTGGTGGTTCCCATTTTTAAGAAGGGGGACCAGAGGGTGTGTTCCAACTATAGGGGGATCACACTCCTCAGCCTCCCTGGAAAGGTCTACTCCAGGGTACTGGAGAAGAGGTTCCGGTCGATAGTTGAACCTCAGATTGAAGAGGAGCAATGTGGTTTTCGTCCTGGTCGTGGAACTGTGGACCAGCTCTTTACCCTCGCTAGGGTGATGGAGGGGTCATGGGAGTTTGCCCAACCAATCCACATGTGTTTTGTGGATTTGGAGAAGGCTTATGACCGTGTCCCCAGGGGCACCCTGTGGGGGGCGCTCCAGGAGTACGGGGTGGATGGTCTTTTGTTAAGGGCCATTCAGTCCCTGTACCAGAGGAGTGTGAGTCTGGTCCGCATAGCCGGCAGTAAGTCGGACCTGTTCCCAGTGAGGGTTGGACTCCGCCAGGGCTGCCCTTTGTCACCGGTCCTGTTCATAACCTTTATGGACAGGATTTCTAGGCGCAGCCGTGGTGTGGAGGGGGTTGGGTTTGGTGACAGGAGAATCGCGTCTCTGCTTTTTGCGGATGATGTGGTCCTCCTAGCTTCATCGAGCTCTGACCTTCAGCTCTTGCTGGGAAGGTTCGCAGCCGAGTGTG
>SSNR01000317.1:42708-57117 GCA_006937965.1 Callopanchax toddi | reverse complement strand
CCTTATATCGGCATGAAATGGTACAGTCCTGCCCGAGTCACGTCTCCTCTTTGACTGAAGTCAACACGGAGCAGACCGACTCTCCAGTCAGAACCTCCGTGGTGTTTGTCCTGTCAGCACCGGGGAAGCTGCCTAACAGTCGGCGTCACTTCTCTCCAGGACCTCGCTAACAACTTTAACACATACGCATCCATTATCAGAGAGTTAGAGGCGTTTTGCAATAAAGTGAATGTTCATCACGGGAGCGCGCAGCGCTTCTAGAGCGCGCAGCTTCAGCTGTTTCTCAGCGCGGCAGGTTGCAGCTTCAATTTTGGCAAATCAAACAATAAAAACCACATTTCTCTGTCAGGACTTCAGCAGAGTTTTGTTTTCCTTTAACCTTACAGCTGTTTTCAGAGACTCTTCGTGTTTTTAATAGTTTTATAGTAGAAACCTGCTGATATGACCCAAATCCTCCATGATATTACCATGAGTTACTGTCAATAAAGGATTTGTTTTTTTGTTTTTTTTTACAGGTGACAAGTTTAAGGCATTAATATATTTTTCTCCACATAATTTATTAAATACTTTATTTTCCTCATCACAACAGTCCAGATTAAGTTCTTAGCAATAAGTTAAATACCTCAAAATAGTTTCACCTAAACATGATGCAAAGACATGCTGAGACGTGGATAAACAGAACTATTAAAAAATAGATAAAAGGTAATTTTTTGCGATAAACACATTTTTCCCACACAATGATAATTAGATGAATCAGTAACAACTTACAGTCTGTGTTGGATGCTGGGCAGGTTGAAGCATTGTTATTAATGTTACAGAAATTACTGAGAGATTATTATTATTACATATTGTGAAGAGCCTTTTTAGAGGAACTAAAGAAAACCTTCCACTAAATACCTTGAAATCAGATGTTTTGATGCTGACTGAATTATGGGAGGTCTCATAAGGGGCAGTTTGTTTATAGCTTTTAGAACACAAACCAAAAATCCCAGTGATTGTCAAAGAATTCAGAGAGAGGAAAATGAAACAAAATCTCAAAAAAAAAAAACTTTATAAGATAACCTTGAACACAATAAAATATAAAATCTAGGGTTCATGATGGGCAATAACAGCCAATATCTCATATATATTATATATATTTAAAACAATGTTCTCAGGGAGGGCGGAGCCCCAGCGCCCCCTATGGAGCCGCCACCGGGCCCAATTTGATATTTTTTCATGGGGCCCAAAATCCCTGGCAGCCCCCCTGCCTGGAACATGAAGAGTTCAGTGCATTGTGTATCAGGTGGCAGACCAAGGCGGGAGCCTTTGCAATCCGATCTCCGGACATGAAGACTGGTTATTGGGACATGGAATGCCACCTCTCTGTGGGGAAGGAGCTGGAGCTTGTGGAAGAGGTTAAGCTGTGCCAGCTATACACTGTGTACAGAATTATTGGGCAAATGAGTATTTTGACCACATCATCCTCTTTATGCATGTTGTCTTACTCCAAGCTGTATAGGCTCAAAGCCTACTACCAATGAAGCATATCAGGTGATGTGCATCTCTGTAATGAGAAGGGGTGTGGTCTAATGACATCAACACCCTATATCAGGTGTGCATAATTATTAGACAACTTAACAAAAACAAATATATACCCATTTCAATTGTTTATTTTTACCAGTGAAACCAATGTAACATCTCCACATTCAGAAATATACATTTCTGACATTCAAAAACAAAACAAAAACAAATCAGTGACCAATAAAGCCACCTTTCTTTGCAAGGACACTCAAAAGCCTGCCATCCATGGATTCTGTCAGTGTTTTGATCTGTTCACCATCAACATTGCGTGCACCAGCAACCACAGCCTCCCAGACACTGTTCAGAGAGGTGTACTGTTTTCCCTCTTTGTAAATCTCACATTTGATGATGGACCACAGGTTCTCAATGGGGTTCAGATCAGGTGAACAAGGAGGCCATGTCATTAGTTTTCCTTCTTTTATACCCTTTCTCGCCAGCCATGCTGTGGAGTACTTGGACGCGTGTGATGGAGCATTGTCCTGCATGAAAATCATGTTTTTCTTGAAGGATGCAGACTTCTTCCTGTACCACTGCTTGAAGAAGGTGTCTTCCAGAAACTGGCAGTAGGACTGGGAGTTGAGCTCGACTCCATCCTCAACCCGAAAAGGCCCCACAAGCTCATCTTTGATGATACCAGCCCAAACGAGTACTCCACCTCCACCTTGCTGGCGTCTGAGTCGGACTGGAGCTCTCTGCCCTTTACCAATCCAGCCACGGGCCCATCCATCTGGCCCATCAAGACTCACTCTCATTTCATCAGTCCATAAAACAATGGGCAATGACAGCGTGACCTGGAGGGTTGTGATTGGGAAGAACGGCCTGACCATTCTGAACCTGAGTGGTGATTCTTTTGAACAAACCTTATTTGTTTTGATCACTTTTTATCAATGTCTTTGAGGTTGAACATGAACTCTAAAGCAGATCAGGTCCTAAACAACAAGTATACAACAAAACCTGCACTTGTTCTCCTTTCTTTCAGTAAAAATTTTTATTTTTGCGATCAGATTTATTTTAGGCAACTCTCCTTTGTCACATTCAAGTATTTATTTATTTTACCTTGACAACAGTTCAATTTGCCTTTAGCCACAAAGTGCATAGTAAGATGGTTTTCTTTTGTACTTTCAGTTCATTCTTTGACTAAATTGTTCATGTATGCTGCAGGTGGATCATGGAGCTGGAGTTCAGGAATCTCAGATTATACGAACTGGGCATCAAATGAGCCGAATAACAATGGTGACTGTGTTGCCATCTCCTCGGCAACAAACAAGATGTTTACCCAAGACTGTGAGACTAATTCTTCCTTTGTCTGCATCACTGATAACGTGTTTCTGGTGAAGAAGAACAAAAGTTGGGAGGAGGCTTTGGAATACTGCCGAGGCTTCATTTCACCCATCAACAGCACTTCACTTCACTTCGATCTGCTCAGCGTGGAGCCTGGAGACGAACATAACTATGTGATGAACAAAGTCATGAAAGCCGACACTGAGGAGGTCCATGAATAAATGTGTTCATTAAGTTGTTGTCTCTGGAGGTTTTAAACCTGATGGCCTTTCGGGATAAATTAAATCTTGAAAAGATTTGAAATCCAGTTTATAATTTTCAATCAGCCCATGTTTTTTGTTGTTGTTAGTGCTCTAAGATTCCTTAAAAAAAAACAATAATTTTACTTGCAAGCTTATGTGTTTGTAAGCCTACACAGAAAATGTTCTCCTGATCACTCATCAGTATGTGAGGATTGGAAACAGGTTGTTTGAACAGCAGTCCTTCAATCAGAACAAAATACATCTGTTCAAACACACTAACCCTAACAGGTCTGTACAGGAAGCAGAAAAGCACTCGTTCAGACTGACATAACACTTTGTTTGGTATTTTTCCAAATGTTAGACATCATTATCAGAAATCCTGAGATCTGTAGCTGGAAATAAATTCTACCCTGTATTAAAAAAATCTTGATCCTCCAGCTTTGATCCTCCAGCTTTATATTTTACTTTGAAGAAGAAAGAGAGTACAGTTTGATCTTCCTCCTCACATTTGCATGAATGACACATCAGAACTTTGCTCAGAAAAGTGGTATAAAAATGGAGCAAAAGGTAAAAGAAAAATTTTGAATTAATTTTAGGAAGTTTAAATAAATATTAAAAGGACATGGGTCAATATTTTAATAAAAGTAATCATGCATGTTCAGTTTATTTAGGTTAATGAGTGATGAAGCATTTTAAATCAAAAAGAATGAGGCCACCCATGTATCATTCCATTGTCTTGAACAGGCTGTGAGCTGTAAAATGTTCTGCAATTCGGGATCCGAATTTCTCGTGCTGTCCTGTGGATGTGACGTCAACTGACGCTGCTGCGAGTCCTGGAGAGCTAAAAAATGTAATAAGAAATATATATCCAGTAGGTGGCAGTATTGCACCATTGTGTTGTGTTGGTTTTTCTTATAAAACTGGTGTTGTTTTGGCAGCGTTTATGGAGCTGAAAACCTCTCTGATGGATTGTAGGGTTTCACAGAGCTAAAGGTGCTGTTATAGGCGACCGCACAGCAATCTGTCGATGTTTATGGGTCTTGGCACGATAGGCCTCAAATCCCTGACTGTTTTCTGGACCTCAGTCCACTTACAGTGCATCTAAGGCGGCTCTGCTGTGCACGCTCCTCCGGGTGCTCCGGAGCACCACTCCGTGATGCGAACTTGAGAAATCTAGGGTGATGTATGCGGCGGGATATTCCCCTATCACCCTAGATTTCTCAAACTCACCTCCGGGAGTCAGAGAACACCAACTGATTAAAGCTTTCAGCTGTACGGGCAGCGGGGGAAGGACGAACATAGCAGCTAGCGAAATTAGCTCTGTTGGATCACCCCCGCTTTCAGACCCTGTGTGAGTGTGTGTGTGTTTGTGTGTGTGTGTGTGGCGCGGGGCATTGTTTTACCAAATTTCATTTTGTATTAATAAAATGTATTTTTATTTATGGAATCATGTCTCTGGCTGCCTTTGGTTGAACCCTTATGAGATAGTTGAGAAGTTTGTGTGTGCTCCCGTTCAAGGCTGCAGTTATTTGCAGCGCCAGGCGATCGTGAGTTTTGTTTCTTATTCTTGACCCATGTCCCATGAAGACAACTTTAAAAGGTTACAAAAAAGCCTATATAAAATCAAATATTTTAAAAAGTAAAGGCCCATCATTACTTGAAGAATGCATGACCAGCTGCCTCTCTTCTTTAAAACTAATGACTCACACAATGGGGGGATTGAGTAATAATGAGTTATGGTCAAATCTTGTAAACAATGTTAAACACTTTCTAAAGTAATATTACAAAATTTAGTTCAGTCAGATAAAAGGTTGGGAATTACTCCATTATATCAAAATGAAGCTCAATATTTGTGACTTTGAGTTTTACTGGCATTCCTAATACTTTGCTTTCACTGTAAAACCTGCCAAGTAAGTTCAATTCAAATGATCTGAGGAAACCGATTGCCGTGCGGCATTTAAGTTTATTAACTTAAATTGTTAACATTTAGAAAACTACTTACTTTGAGTTAACTGTAATTAAATATATAGTTATATCAACATGTGTAGATCAAATTCAATGGATAAATTCAACTACTTAACTTAAACCATTTTATTCCCTCAAACTAATCTATTCTATTCATCAATTCAGCAGGGTCCACTGTTATAATTTACTTAAAATGAGTTTTATGACATCTACCCAAATAAAATGAGTAGATTTGACTAAATTCTGATATTTTCATAGTACTTGAACACTATGAATAAAATACATGTACTCAAATCTGCAGAGTTAGTTGCTGAGTTCTTCATTTTTGAGTATATGAACTTGATTGAAGTCAGCGTCTGCAACGTTTTCAGGGAAATAAGTTATTTGGACTCACTTTGTTTATTAATATATACTGTTAGGTTGTACAGTGTTATAAAGCAAACTATTCAGGCTGTGGTGGCCATATTGAATTGGGCTGAAACCAAAGTTGACCAGGTGTACTTTGCAATAGTTACATTCTGAGAGTTTTATTAAAATACAGTTGCCTGTGAGACATTTTCTAAACATCTAATAAAGGTCTAAATCTAATGTTTTTCTGTAGGTGTGGACTGGTCTGCGTTTCCTCGCTGGTGAGTGGCTGTGGGTGAACGGGGCAGACGTGTTGTACCCTGACCTGCCCCTCTGCCCCACCCTGGTGCAACACTGTGGAGCTTTATCCAAGAATAACACTGGCAGTGTGACGGCTATGGACTGTTCAGAGAGGAAAAACTTTCTGTGTTACAGTTTTTGGTAAATGGCTTGTTTTAGTCCTAGAACTCCCTTAGCTCTTCACACTACATTAGACACATTCACCATTCACATGTAGGTAGGTGTAGCCACAGCTGCCCTGAGGCAGGAGTCACCGCAAACTTCAGTTTTTGAGCATTGTTACTGAAACATATTCCACCTCTACTATCATTCACATGCATGTTGTTTTTTCTGCATTGTTTATTTATATGATTGATGTAAAAGAAACAAAATGCTTGTTTTGTTTAGACTGTGTTTAGAGCTTTGATCTTCTTACAGACCACGAAAACTTTGATAGAAAATGTTTATTTAGGATGCAAATACACTGTTTTGTAGATCATATATCAAGGAGTGATTCTTTCGTTTTTCTGACACACACACACAAAAAAATAAAATTATATATATATATATATATATATATATATATATATATATATATATATAATAACAGTCACTTGAAGCAAACATGCACTGTGTATTATGTTGGTGGAAATTTTTCATTGAAAACATTTTTTAAAGTACTTGATGAAAACCTTTCTATGGGTCCCATAAAAATGTTATTGAGACATTTTATTTATGGACAGCAGAGTCCACCTGCAGCAGTCTTCACCTCCACCACCAGATGTCCCTACCATCTAGTCAATCCAAAGACATTTGATCTTCTTTGAGAATTTAAAACGTTTGAAAACAAAACAAAATGAAAATGTTGTATACAAAGTTTAATTAGTTTTTTGTTACTTAAACTAAATAAAATATGTTACATTACTCCATTAAGTTACGGTAAGCATGTGTCTTTTCTTGCTTTTATGGAAGTAAACTTTATCATGCTGTTCAAACATTATTGCCATGGAAACAGTGCACTCCATGTGAACCAAGCTCGTTTTTCCTTCAGCCCATTTTCTATCCTTTGATCCAGTTCAGTGTCATACGTCTTTCTCCAGAGGTGTCTGGATGATAGACAGGTTACAGCCTGAACACATCACCATTCAAACATAGATTCATACACAAACACTCAGACATTTAAACAATTTAGAGTCAACAGCAAGCATAATTTCTGTATATGGGAAACAAGAGTACCCAAACAAAACCTGATGCTTGAAAAGAACAAAGCCCTCAGCTGGGAGCTGTAATCAGGATTTACGTACTTGTTGTGAGGTAACAGAGCCCCAACCAAGCCTCATCTGTCCTGACTGGTCAAACTGGGCAAGGCTTTCTGTTTGAGGCATGTTGAACTAATAAAACCAAGAGGATACGTGTGAGAATGTGAATGCTATTCTGGATTGATCATTTTTACTGATTTCTCAACCACTTTGTAAAATTGTTAATTCTGCAAAGTTTTTAAACCACTTTAACATGTTTAGATGTGCTGAAACACATGGGTACATTTAGGAGAACTTTCATAAATAAAGGTTTAGAACCACAGCTCGGGTCAGGTAATGGTGACAAGCCTGATGTGTATTTTTCATACAGTGATGTTGGGTTTTCTTTTTTCTAAAAAGTTACACAAATAACTTACAGGACAAATACCAGTCTCTTGAGAAACTTAATATTTCCCTTCTAGTCCTACAATTTAGCCATGATAAAACTTCACATGAAAGTTAAAGGTTGCATTTTTGTCAGAAATCCACAGTGAACCTCAGAGATTCTGACAATCTAAGTCAGATAAACACAGTCCAGACAGGCTGCTGTGTGTTACACTTGATTGAGCCCAATCAGGATGTTCTGTTCCAGCTGCTGAATTAACAGCCTGCAGGCCTCAGTTTCCCTCCTCTCATCAGAGAGTTTCCATCAGACAGAGAGAAAGCATTCATCTGAAACTCATCCAACTATGACTCTACAGCTTAAAACCAAAGCTCGATTCTTTGATCTGCACTGTTCTGTGGGTCTGATGGACTGGGACATGGATAAAGAGTTGAAACTGGCAACAACCACTGACCAGTTTTATCACGGTGAAGAGTTTTTTCTTTATTCAAGAATGCCTGTTAATTCAACCCCATGGGTGGCACAGATAATTATTAACAAGGCAGAAGAAGATCTGTGTTCATATTGTCAGGAAATGAGAGACTGGAGTCTGATCAGCTCTTTTGAGTGCAGGTTTTGTAATTATTGTGTGAGTGTGGTTTGTTTCTGACAGATGAAAAACTAAATGATCAACACATGGTCCAAAGACCTGCCTCAACAAGGAACGATGAGTTCATTTGGTACGATAAAGCATCAGGTGAGCTCAACAGGGAATAAAGGCTTATATTTATCAATAATAATCATGAGACAACCGTAAACTAAAACAGTTTTCTGCATCTAAAACCTTATTGAGTAAAGGCATCAAATTTATGAAATGATTTTAAATATTCACACATAAATATATGCATTCAGAGAGTCTGCTATAGTACTATTTTTTTCATATTGGGTCATTTGAATTTAGGTTTTCTTAAACTGTGCAGTTTTAACATTTGTCATAAATTGGCATAAGAATAAGAAGCACTGATTCTGTGTGTGTGTGTGTGTGTGTGTGTGTTTCAAACCTCTGACACATGGACGCCAACATTTCTACAAAAGTTAGCAAAACATTTAATGCTAATATGGTTTTATTTTTAGTTACCTTTCTGAACTTATTAACGTTTTTTTTTAAATTAAAATTCAAAAGTTAATTTAATTTTTTCCTCCTGACATGGAATGATGGGGAAATTGAAGCCATATAATTAAATGTTTCTAACAAATTTTCTGATGCAGAACTGTTTTTAAATCTGTTCTGTTTATTTACTAGAAGCCCTCTCTGCTTTCTATTGCTTTTTCAGTTTTACCACTAACTTTACCACAGAGAAATCTTCAGATGGTAAACATGTTGCTGACAAAATGGTGTAAAAAAAAAAAAGTACTTGCTCATCAAATGGCTCCACTACACTGTCAGAAATAAAGGACAAGAATTGTACCTTTTTTTTTGTCACTGGGGTGGTACCCTCAAAAGTACAGTTTTGTACCTTTTTAACTGGAGGCTATATCATAAGGGGAACAAATATGTACCTTTAGGGTACATATTTATACTCCTTAGGGTACACATGTGTCCCCTAAGGGGTACAAAATTGTATCCTGAGGTACAGGTGTGACTAGTAAAAGATACAAACTACAAGGGTAAAAATTTGTACCCCCAGTTAAGATTCAAAATGGTACCCTCAACAGGTACAATTTTTGTACCTGTTTTGTACTCTGCAGTTAAAGGTACAAAACTGTACTTTTGAGGGTACCACCCCAGTGACAAAATAGGTACAATTCTTGTCCTTTCATTTCTGACAGTGTAAGGTGACTTAGATTTTGGTTTTGTACAGTTACTGAAATAATCAAGAATGGTCAACTTTTTGTTTCTCCTTCGGGAACACAGTTTTTCTTATAAATGCTATCAACTTTAACACTAAACTGGTTATTGTACAGGCCCAGTATTTTACTCAGTGATTCTCATCCATCAGACACTTTTGTAAAGCCAAACCTGTGGCTGCTGGTGAATCCCAACATCGCCTGTCCCATCCAGTACAGTGGGAATGTGCTGCACGCTGAACCTGATGAAGTAATCCAAAAACGGGAACCTGCAGGACATCCACCTACAGCTCAGCTGCTTCCTCACAGGAAATCACTGCCTTCAGGTTCCTCTTCAGCTCAACACATGGTAATGACATCCTTACTTTCTGCAAGATTTACTTGTTTTACACTCACTGTTAACATGCAGCATATTCACGTTTTACTTTCTATATATACTTTATATTTTGGAGTATTCTTTTGGTTTGAAGTTAAAGATATTGAATATCTTAATTTCCAGTTGTGAAAAATTTTAAATGCAAAAGTTTAATTATTACTTGTAGCTACTAATGTTTTATGTTTATGTACTAATGTTTGTTTTAGGTATTTAGCAGATGCTTTTATCCAAAGCGACTCTCAAATGATATTATAACCAAGAAGCTACCACTGAGACTAACAACTAACCCTGACATCGACCCTAAACAAACTACTTAGATGGTCAAACACTAGTCTCTGGTGACCGTGAGAGGAAGAAAACAACAGAGGATAGAGTGAAGTGCATGAAGAGAGTACAGGAGAGTATGGGAAGGTATAGTGAAGATGTTCTCTGAAGAGCTGGGTCTTCAGGAGTTTCTTGAAGATGGACAGGGACACCCCTGCTCTGGTAGCTTGGCAAGTCATTCCACCATCGTGGAACGACGCATGAGAAGAGTCTGGACTGTCCCGAGCATGGTGTAGGCACGGCTAGCTGACAGTCCAGAGTGACCAAGCTGTGATGTAAGCCTTAGCAAGAGGATTCTAGTAGATGAGAGCCATTCCTTTCAGGACTTTGTATGCTAGTGTTAGCGACTTGAATTTGATGCAGGCAGCTAAAGGTAGACAGTGGAGCTCAATGAACAGAGGGGTGACGTGCTCCTTTCGGCTGAAGACCAGATGTCCTGCAGCCTTCTGAACCATTTGTAGAAGTTTCACAGTGCAGGTTGGAAGACCATTTAGAAGGGCATTGCAGTAGTCAAGGTGGGAGATGACCATAGACTGAACCAGGAGTTGGGTGTCGCATTGTGTCAGGTATGGTCTGATCTTTCGTATGCTGGAACAAAGCAAAGCGGCACAAATGAGCGACAGAAGCAACATGATCTTTTGGGGCGGCACTAGCTCAGTTGGGAGAGTGGCCGGTCTGGTAACCGGAGGGTCACCGGTTCGGTCCCCAGCTCTGGCTGGGTTAGATTGTCGTTGTGTCCTTGGGCAAGACACTTCACCCAACTTGCCTGTGTGAATGTGAGTGTGACTGTGTGTGAATGTTGGTGGTGGTCAGAAGGGCCGATGGCGCAGAATGGCAGCCTCGCTTCTGTCAGTCTGCCCCAGGGCAGCTGTGGCTACAGACGTCCGTCGTAGTTTACCATCACTGGTGAGAATGACTGTGTGAATGAATGATGCAACCCTGTAAAGCGTCTTTGAGTGACCTAGAAAAGCCCTATATAAAACTGATGCATTATTATTATTATTATTATTATTATTATTATTATTATTATTATTAAAAGTCAGCTGGTCGTCAATCACAACACTCAGATTTTGAGCTACCTTTGATGGAACCAGAGATGGGGAGTCAATTTGGATTGAGATATTGTTGTATGGTTGGTTTGGCTGGGATGACAAGCAGTTCAGTTTTGGAGAGATTGAGATGATGGGCTTTCATCCATCTCGATATATCAGAGACGATTCATGCTGAGACTGTGTGTGGTCATCAGGTGGGAATGATGGGTAGCGCTAATGCAGTATTCAAACAAGCAAAGTCTAAAATCTCTCAATCCTGAATAATCAGATCAAGAATGAAGCAGTTTCCAGCCAACCACTGAGGAGAAGACGCAAGGACAGGAACATCAAAGCTATGGTGAGTAGAGCAGCTTATTCAGGTTTCTAGAAGAGGAAAACAGTGGTTGTCTGGCATGTGAACCCATTAATGATTTAATTCAAACGACAGCTAATAGAAACATCAAATCTAAAATAAATCTTAACCAAAAACAAGTTACCCTCAATTTCGGTTATTAAATATTCTGATCAAACTGTTTGTAAAGATGTTGACTGAGCATTTTAATTTACTGTTTTTTTTCAAGGCATTTAAACTAGAAGCAATGTGAATGTTTGTAGTTTCACCTTATTACCACAAGAGGGCGATGGATGCCAAGGTTTTTCAACTAAAAGCACTGTAAATGCTTCTTGTAATGTCACAAAACTGCCACAAGAGGGCGGGTGTGATGGTTCACTGCTTTGTACTACAATTCCTGCTGAATACATCTCACTTCATAATAGCTGTTTTCAAACATTTCTGCCTTGATTTATGAGCTTCTTTAAAAATTACAGTATTTTAACATATCCTAAGTATGGTTGAATAATGGTTTTAGATTAGAGATGGTGGTCTTTAAAATCCTCATCCAATAATCAGAAAATGTATATTTTAACTGTGGATTATTCTATAAATGTAATTTGTATGCAATTATATATATATATATAAAAAAAAAAAAGTGGCACATGCCAAACTGGGATCCAGAAAGACGAGCATACATTTTTAATTACAACTGTTTTCAACATGCTAATCCTGTTAACGAGTCAGAGCTCTCAGAAATGGGTATATTAAATATGATGCATTGGGCCTTAGAGGGTTTGCTGTGAATGAGATTTATTTATTTTGTCTCTTCTTTCTAGGACCCTAAAACCCTGAAGCCAGGATGCTGGCCTCGTCCTCCAGTGAATTACTGTGTCCTCATTGCTTTGGCACTGAAGAACAGCCAGACTGGGAGCCTCAAAGTCCAGCAGATTTACAACTTCACTAGGTCAGAGTTAAACGCTTGGCTGTTTTCAAAGAATTAAAGCCCAATTTTCCATCAGCTGGACTAAATTCAAGAGTTTCTCATTAAGAAAGTTCCTCATATTATATATATATATATATATATATACACACACCAGTTCCATAAACTACATCTCTGCATTTTTCTCACTATACTGAACAAAAAATATAAACACACTTGTTTTTGCTCCCATTTTTTGTAAGTTGAACTTGGATCTGAAACATTTTCTACAGACACAAAAGACCCATTACTTTCAAATATTCACTAATCTGTCTGAATCTGTTGGTGTTCTCCTTCACTCAGATAATCCATCTCACAGAGGTGTGGCATATCAAGGTCTCCTTAGACAGCATAAATATTGTACAGGTACTGCCCACAATAAAAGGCCATTCTGAAATGTGCAGTTTGATCACACGGCACAATGCCACAAATGTAAAATGCAACTTTTGAGGGAACATGCAATTGGAGTGCTGACTGCAGGAATGTCTACTAGATCTGTTGCTTATGAAGTGAATGTTCATTTCTCCACTATAAGCGGTTTCCAAAGGCGCTTCAGAGAATTTGGCAGTACATCCAACCGGCTTCACAACCGCAGACCACATGTAACCAGACCAGCCCAGGACCTCCACATCCAGTTCACCTCCATGATCGTCGGAGACAGCCACCCAGACGGCTGCAACAGTAATCGGCTTGCATGACCAAAGAATTTCTGCACACACTGTCAGAAACCGTCGCGGGAAGCTCATCTGCATGCTCATCATCCTCATCGGGGTCTGGACCTGACTGCAGTTCGTCGTCGTAACCAACTTGAATGGGCAAATACTCACATTTGATGGCATCCGCCATGTTGGAGAGGTGTTCTGTTCAGGGATGAGTCCTGGTTTTCACTGTTCAGGGCAGATGGCAGACATGTGGGTAAGCGGTTTGCTGAGATCAACATTGTGGGTGGGGTTATGATAGGGGCAGGTGTATGTTATAGACAACGAACACATGTGCATTTTATGCAGGGATACTGTAAGATCCTGAGGCCCATTGTTGTGCCATTTGTCCACAACCATCACCTCTCATGTTGCAGCATGATAATGCACATGTCCATATTGCACAGACCTGTACACAATTCCTGGATACTAAAAACATCCCAGTTCATGCCTGGCCAACATACTAACCAGACATGTCACCCACTGGGCATGTTTGGGATGCTCTGGATTAGCGTATATGACCCAGTTCCTGCCAATATTCAGCAACTTCACACAGAAATGTGAAGAGGAGTGGAATAACATTCCACAGGAAGCAATCAACAACCTGATCAACTCTGAGATGGCAATGTGTTGGACTGAGTTAGGTAAATGTTGCCCCCCCCCAGCAAAGTAAAACTGCATTTCAGTGTCCTTTTTACTGTGGTCAGGCTAAGGCACACCTGTGCAATATTCATGCTGTCTAATCAGCGCCTTTTATACCACACCTGTGAGGTGGGATAGAAAGTGCTCACTAATTAGTGAACAATATTTGAGACTAATGGGTCGTGTGTGTGTGTGTGTGGTTAATGTTTCAGATCTTTGAGTTCAGTTCATGAAAATTTAGAGCAAAAACCACGTTGCATTTGTTTTTGTTCAGTGTGTAAACCTTTAACAGTAAGGATTCCTGAGATGTATCCTTGTTGAACTGTGTTCTGGTCTTTTTCCAGAGAGCACTTTCCCTTCTTCCAGACTGCTCCAGATGGCTGGAAAAACACCATTCGACACAACTTGTGCTTCAACAACAGCTTCCGTAAAACTTGCAACCAGCTCTGCAGAGATGGTAAGAGGAAGTCGTGTTTCTGGCACCTGACTCTGGACGGTCACAGACGGTTACGGGACGAGCTCAACATGTTGACAGGTGAAACCTTAAAACTGCTGGAGAGAAGCATGTCCAATCCAGGTGAGATGGATTAAACTAACTGGTGACACTATTGGAATTGTACAATTCTTAAAGCCATACTCAGTAGCCAGGTAAACAAACGAGGTATCGCTAGCTATTATACAGAAACACGTCTCGGTGAACTCACCCCTCCCGTCGGGTAAAATCCTTACGTCAGCCTCCCGCCGACATAGGACTCCGTTTTGTGACGATGACAATGCAGAGTCTAACTCGAGCCACAGAAATGTTCCCCCAGCTTTTCCTCTTTTCACCTCAAAACGTTTTTAGTTTTCTGCTAGCTGAAAAGGTGTTTTTTTTTTTTT